>JAJOOO010016103.1:0-20994 GCA_029582685.1 Solanum piurae
CCCATCATGTGAGATTTCATTATGGTTTCTTGATAGGTTCTACAAAGTGTAGGTAGTAGTATGGGATGCTACCTATACATTGCACGAGTAGGCTTGGAGAGGGTCATAGTGAGTTTCTCTAAATCCTAATGTATGTGACATAAATGTGCCCTAAATGAGGTTATTAAAGAATGTTGGCTCTCAAATGCTTAATATGAGATGCATCCTATACTTGGGTTATATTATGAGTTATTTTCCCTTGTCATGTCTTAATTAATGATATACCTCTTATGTATGAATATTTTGCAAAGGTGAAAGAAAGGAATGATAAGTTACTTTAAGTGACCTAACGGTGGTGCCTTAGTATGGATGGTGGTATGGGACGCCATCCATACATTGCACGAGGTATAGCATAAGGGTTTCTTGAGGTGAAGGTCCAAGGTAAAGGTTTTAATGTTAATATTGTTTAAAGGTGATATAATGACGTACATGATGATTATTCTTGTCTTGTATGACTTTTATGCTATTGTTCATGATATTTCAAAATTGGCATAATGCATGGTTTCTAACCAAAATGTCCCTTTTAAATGCATGTTTTGCATGGTCATCATACTTAGTACTTAATTGTGCTAATTCCATATTTCTCTATTTTCTACTAGTGTAGGTTCCGGAAAGTGAGCGGGTTCTATAGTAAGATTGGAACTTGAAGTTCTTCCAAGATCTTGTGGTATGTCCTCATATGTCGAGGACAAGACTTTTCTATTCTAATTTTATGATAAGGTTCTTGTAGTAGACTAAATAGACTTCTTTTGATTGTAAAGGGCCGTGTCCCTACTTATGTTTTGTATTTGTGTCTAAGATGGCCATGTGAGACTTAGACTTCCGCTGTGTGTTTTAAAGTTGTTTTAATGAAGTTTGAATGTGTGGATGTAAATAAGTTTTTTTATTCCGCACTATTTTCATTATTGAATGCAATGAATGACTATGTGGCTTGTATAAGACCCCTTCGGGGTCGAATACGCCATGTTACGACTAGGGGGTACTCTCGGGTCGTGACAACATGTTGTTGGACAAGAGGCGAATACCCATGATACATATGTTAAGTTTGTCAAGAGGCGAGTACCCATGATCCATATGTTAAGTTTTACTAGAGGCGAGTACCCATGATCCATATAAGGACTAGAGGAAACTACCCACGTTCCTTTGTAGTAAGGGAAAGAGGCAATTCCCCATGCCTATATAAGATAAGTTAGATTATGATATGATGTATGATGAGCTTGAATTGCTGCTTGAGTTGCCTTCCATGATATGCTTGACCATAGGTGGATGACCCAAGTCTTGACTAAGGATAAGTTGAGGTTACTTCAAGAAGTACTCCTCCTATGTTATGATGAGTTATGTGCATTGATTATGCTTATTACTTATGTTGTTATATCTTTTGCTTATGTTGATGTTTATGTTAGCTATCATATTTAGTACATGTTTGTACTAACAGATACTCTTGCCTACATTTCTTATCTAAATGTAGGGTCTGACGGTATTGACTCTCATCCCCATGGCTAGGATTTTAGTAGAGTAAGACTTGAAAATTGGTGAGTCCTCATAGCATTCGAGGATATGTCCACCATTTATATTATGTCCTTTCATTTCATGTTTTGAACACTATTGTACGGGTTGAGTCCGAAGATATTCATGCTTTAGATGGTTTGAGACAAAGTGTATTAGATTTTCGCTTCGTTTATAAAAGACTTTGATATTGTTGAAAAAGTTTTAGTTCCCCCTTATTTCTATTATTTTATGTTATGAAAGCTAAGTGGCTTATAAAAGTCCTATCGGGGTCTTGTATGACATGTTTCGCCTAAGGGGTACCCCTGGGTCGTGATATTGGAATGTAACCGACACATCATATACAAGTTTCAAACAAAAGGATATAAAGCAATAAAAGAGTCTCGGTCCTCAAAATATGAGGACTCACCAATCTTCAAAAGCTCAAAAGGATCAACTAGCCATGAGTATACATAATGGAAGCATCGGACCCTACATTAGTGAAACAATTTAGGCACAAGTATCCATTAGTACATGTAATGTACTAAGTATGATAGTGATGCTGAATTCACGCTAAAAACTATTTTACATGACATGCAACGACCAAGCTAAATCATAATGAAACATGTTATTAAACATAAGTCATAATCAAGGTCAATTAAAGCTAAAAAAATTTAAAAAACATTTGAAATACTTTTAAAAAGTAATCTTACTTCATTATTATGGGATGGTTTCCATTAACCGACATAGACCATGTGAGCTATAACATGGAATCAGGTGTCTATCCCACACTGAAAAGAGATGTCCTTACTTGCCAAGGTAAGAACTATAAACTTGAGCTAAAGTGGATCCACTAGCTAATGTCCATCTAAGACAAACCTATGGTGGCACATAGTTATGGGACATGGGTAATCGCCACTTGTCCTCTCGATGCTAAGCATAGATCCCACAGAATAGTCATTAATCATATTCATCTTGTTATCCATGGAAAAGCATAATTAAGTAGTCAATCTAAGCTACAGTTCATTTAGAATAGCTCCTAAATCTTGATTCAATCTTTAGTTGAGAAAATATTTCAACCCTAATATAACCTTTCACAACAACGACATGCAACCTCAAGTAATTCATAATAACTCCATGAAAATATGCATATCTTCACAAATTCATAGTTCATGGTTTTATCATAAGATCATGGTTGAAAATATAATTTAAGCATGGGAAGGTGAAATTTCAACTAAGTATCATATGTTAACGTCAAATAATGCATTAGAAGATTTAAGTAATCATAATCAATAATAATTAGAAGAACCCTACATTTTTTGAATTGAAACCCAAATTTGATAATTTGAGTTGGGAATTTGAAATATTTAGGGACCCATGGAGGAAAGGACTCCATGGGTGAATACACACATAACTTGATGCCAAATCCCAAGAAGAATGGAAAATTTGGACACTTGGATGAAACCCTAACTCTTCCTCTTCTTCCTAGACATCAGAGATTTTGAGAGGATGAACTTGGTCAACTTTCTGGAATTTAGGAGAATGAGTTCAAAAATCTAATTTGGGGGGTTTAAAACATTTATATAGGGTCTTGGGTAGAAGGTAAAACGACAAAGTATTGGTTTAAAATAATTAGGAAAAGACCCATATGCCCCCATAAAATAACTAATGGACCCCCATCTACGGTTGAACCTACAGTCTGTAGGTATTTCTACGCACCGTAATGGTCAGCTGTAGATAGGTTACTGGGACCTAAAATCCTCCCATTTTTTACGGATCCCATGTACGGTTGGTAGGTCTTTCTACCGTCTGTATATACCATCCGTAGAACCCAACTTGACCCTCAAAATTTCACTAAGTTTGGGACTCACCTACGAGACATACCTATAGCTCGTAGAAATGTTGAGGGACTTTCCAAGTGAGCCGTAAAAAGGAGTACTGAAACTTGACTTTTGAAAAATTAATTTCCCACTACCTACGGTAACCACCTACGGCATAGAGGAGCACATAGGGTTCGTTTATGGGACCCGTAGACACCGACAGTAGCCCAATATCTGCATTTTCCTTCCTTTACAATATTCAAGGTGTTACAATATCTCCCCCATGGGAACATTCGTACTCAAATGGAACTCAAGACATCATAAGGAGGGTAGGAAGAAGATCTAACAGCCCAACATGAATGCAATCACATAAATGCACATATCTGAGGAAGAAAAATCGACTCCAAGCTAAAGCATATCCAAAACATTATTTCCTAAGGCCCATATGCAACTCATACTCAAATGCACACAAAAATGGAGGCATCAATCAAGCTAACTTATTTTCTCAAATTTAAGTTTTTGTGAATATGCATGCATGCAGAAACATGGAAATAACTGAGACATATGTAACCAAAAGAGTAATCCATGAGAAATTAAATACCTTAAGCTAAAGTAGAAACGAAGGGAAAAATACGAGAAAAATGGGACATCATAGTGGCCTCGGCCTCCCAAGTAGAACCCTCAACTAACTAATTCCTCCAAAGAACTTTCACGGAAGTAACTTCTTTATTTCTTAAATTACAGACTTGCCAGTCCAAAATCTCAACTAGAATTTCTTCATAAGAAAGACTATCCTTTATACCAAGACTCTTCAATGGTACTATAGATATCAGATCACTAACACATTTCTTCAACAAGGAAACACAGAAAACCGGATGCACTGATGCTAAGTCATTCGGCAAATCAAGTTCATAATCAACTTTACCTGTACGCCTCAAAATCGGATATGGGTCCACATAACGGGGACTAAACTTCCCTTTCTTTCCAAACATCATTACACCCTTCATGGGTTAAATTTTTAAATTGACCAAATGGTCTACATCAAACTCAAGTTATCTTCTTCTACCACCAATATAAGACTTTTGTCGACTTTGAGCCATTTTCAACCTTTCTCCAATAAGCCAAACATTCTTCATAGCCTCATGTACCAGTTTAGGCCCTATCAAAGCAACCTCACCAACTTCAAACAAACCTATAGAAGATCTACATCTCATACCATAAAGAGCCTCAAATGGAACGATACCAATTCTTCAATGATAGCTATTATTATAAGCAAACTCAATCAAAGGCAATGATCATCCCAATTACCCTTGAAATCAATTACACAAGCTCTCAACATATCTTCAAAAGTTTGGATAGTACGCTCCGCTTGCCCATCGGTTGAGGGTGAAAGGTGGTACTAAGCTTCACACGAGTACCAAGAACCTTTTGGAAAGACTTCCAAAATTGAGAAGTGAATTAGGTACCACTGTCGGAGATAATGGATAGGGGGATTCCATGCAACCTAACCATCTCCCTTAGATACAACTTAGCATAGTCTTCCACTGAATAATAAATCTTGACAGGGATGAAATGAGCCAATTTTTTCATTTAATCTACTATAACTGAAATTGAGTCATGTTTCCACATGTGCGGGTAAACTAACAATGACGTCCATACTCAAATCTTCACACTTCCAAGTAGGAATATTGATATCGTTGGAAAAACCTTCCATATTTTGATGCTCAACTTTCACTTGTTGACATTTAGGACACTTAGCCACAAATTTCAAAATAAACTTCTTCATCCCATTCCACCAATAGACCATCAACAAATCACGGTACATCTTGGTGGCTCTTGGGTGAATGGTATATCAAGAACTATGGGCTTCTGGCAAGATTCGCTCTTTCGAGTAATCAATATTGGGAACACACAAGTGACCTTGATATCGAAGCACACTATCTCTTCCTTGGTAGAAAGCCTCAACGGAATTTTTAAGCACTATATCCTTTAACTCAATCAAGATCGGACAAAGGCATTTCTTTGCTTCACCTTTGCCACAAAAGATGATTCCGAACCATTAAGAACCATAATACTACCTTTGGTGGAGTCAACCAACCAAAACCCAATCAGGCCAAACTATGAACATCACGAACCAACTTATTTTTAACTTCCTAAACATGAGCAACACTACCCATTAATAACTGACTAAGAACATCCGCCAGTACATTTGCTTTGTCGGGGTGATACAGGACACTCATGTCGTAACCTTTTAGTAACTCAACCCACGTCATTTGGAAAAGATTTAGATCCTTATGTTTGAACACATATTGAAAACTTGTGTTTTCTGAAGACATCAACATAGACACCATTTAAGTAATGCCTCTAAATAATTAAAGCAAATACAACTGCCACTAGTTCCAAATCATGGGTAGGACAATTATTTTCATGAATCTTAAGGTTCCTTGAAGCATAGGCAATGACTTTTCCATTTTGCATAAGGACACATCCTAACCCAATTCTTGAAGCATCACAATAAACAACGAACCCATTGGATCATTCTCGTAAGGTCAATACCGGTGTAGAGGTATGTCTATCTTTCAATTCCTGAAAACTATCCTCACAAGCTTCCAGTCAATATCGGAGCGGAGGTAAGTCTATCTTTTAATTTAAGAAAACCCTTCCACAAACCTTCTATAGTAACTGACCAAACCTAAGAAACTTCGAATATATGAAGTGGATAGAGGTCTAGCCCAACTCTTAACCGCATTCGCTTTCTTAGGATATACCTCAATACCCTTGCCAGAGACAATGTGGCCAAGAAAATCCACGGGCCTTAACCAAAACTCACATTAAATAAGCTATGAAAACAGTTGTTGGTCCTTAAGGACTTCCAAAACAATCCTAAAATGATCAGTATACTCATCCTCACTCCTTGAATAAATCAATATATCATAGATAAACACGATCATGAAAATATCAAGGTATTGTTTATAAACCCTATTCATTAAATCCATAAATGCGGCTAGATTGTTAGTCCACCCGAATGACATTACAAAAAACTCATAGTGACCATACCAAGCCCAAAAATCTGTCTTTGAAATGTCATCCTCCTTCACCCTCAATGGGTGATATGCCGACTAGAGATCAATCTTTGAGAAGTAACTTGTCGTTTCTAGTTGATCGAATAAATCATCAATCCTCGAAAGAGGGTATTTATTCTTAAAAGTAACTTTGTTCAACTGACAGTAATCAATGAACATACAAAGGGAACCATCCTTCTTATGAAACAATAAGATCGGAGCACCTCATGAAGAGATACTCGGTTACATGAAACCCTTATCTAACAAATCTTTCAATTTCTCTTTCAGTTCCTTCCGTTCTAGAGGAGTTTTTGGTAAGGAGGAATAAAGATAGGTTGCATATCTGGTAGAAGGTCAATACCGAAGTCAATTTCCCTTTTGGGAGGAACACTGAGTAGATCACCGAGAAATAGTTCAACAAATTCATTGACAACGAGGACCGACTCAAAAGTAGGGGTTTTAGAATCCTTATCCCTAACCCAAACTAGGTGATATATGCAACCTTTAGAAATCATATATCTAGATTTAAGACAAGAAACAAATTGACCCATAGGCATAGAACTTCCTCTTTTCCACTCTAAGATGGGTCAGTTTGAAAATTGAAACTTGACTACTCAGGTTCTACAATTAATAGAAGTCTAACATATCAAGCTCTACAAGTTCAACATGAGTAACTCTAATGGATAAGGAGATAGGACAATTTTTATAGACTCTCTTAGCCAAAATAGATTCACCAACATGGTAGAGACAGAAAAAGAGTATAACAATACATCCATAGGGATATCAAACCTGATAGCCACATATGGCGTCACAAAAGACAAGGTAGCACCAGGATCAATCAAGGCATAAACATCAAGATGAAAGACTTTCAACATACCGGTAACCACATCGGGAGAACCTTCTTGCTCGTGACAATGTTGAAGTACATAAAATTTCTTTTGCTTCTGGCTTCCACTAGAATCTGACAGAGGGTAATTAGGTTGAGCCCGTTGAGGATTATCTCCTTCATTATTAGCAACTGAGGGCCAATACCTTATCTTATGGTTCGTCTTGCCACAACCAAAACATGCATTAGAACCGTCTAGACATTTACTCTCATTTTCTTCCATATCTACCACAAGTATAAAATAAAGATCCACCACAATTTACTCCTTGAGGGTTAGGGTTAGGCACCCTATCTTTGTTGAATTTAGATTCCCTAGCATTGGAGGAATTTTGACCAGAAAACCTTTGTCAAAACATAGAGAGACCATGTCCATTGGACCTTAAATATGAAGAGTCACCATGACCGGGCATTGCCTTCTTTGTGTCCCTAGATCATTCCTTAAGTTTCCCCTCTTCTATTTATTGAGAATGTACCCGTAGACAAGAAATGTCCATTTCATTGATGAGAATGGAGGTACAATATTCCTTGAGCACTGTCTCAAAAACCCCCCGAAACAAACTTACTCATCCTTGCCCTAGGATCGACAACCATGGTGGATCATATCTAGACAATTGTGTGAACTTCAAGGAATACTCTTTCACACTCATGCTTCTTTGATGAAGGTTGATGAATTCAAGTACCTTTGCTGCCCTTAGCTCAAGGGGAAAGAAGCTATCAAGGAAAGAAACATTAAATTTTTCCCAATCAAGAGGACACGCATCAACCACCATCTCTTCCTTCCACTGGTTGAACCAAACTTGAGCAACACCCATAAGTTGATAAGTGGTCAATTCCACCTTTTCCACCAGCATGACTCCCATGATCATCAACACTGTATACACCTCATCAATGAACTCTTGGGGATATTTCTCAACCTTGGAACCATGAAACTCCAGAGGATTCATCTTAGTAAAGTCTCTTACTCTAGTTGCCGACGTACCCACATTTGGGTTCACGAGTACCACAGTCTCCCTATTGGATTGTGCCATCATGGCTTGAGCGAACACTTTAAAAGAAGCCCTAAACTCTGCAGTAGTCACTTGTTTGGATAAAGGGCTGGTCGAAACTTGATAAGCTTTTGGAGGAGCTTTGCATTCCATATTCTCATTCATATTCCTCCTAATGTACGCTATTCGAGCAGCCATATCTGGAAAAGCATTAGATGATGACTAGTAGAGAGACATATAGAGTTACACTCTATCGCATGACTTTAAAGTAATTAAAGAAGTGGATTTTCCTAAACATCTTGTAGCTTCTTATTCATAAATATGGCGCGCTTCACACTTATGAATAAGACTCTACTCGACGTGGCTTAGAGACTTCTTAGGACCTTTCTAGAACTTGTGCTTTTAATACCAAGTTTTGCACGACCCAAAGTATGCTCTAGGCGCAACATGGCGTATAGGACCCCGAGATGCCCTACATAAGCCACTTAGCATACATCGTACAAGATAATAAAATTTTAAAAATTCAAAAGATAGTTTTATATCATAAGGAGATTGATAAAATCAGAAGTTAATATAAGTATCAAAGCCGTTTAGTAGATCAAAAGGAACGTGATTTGGACGTAACATATGTATCACATACAAGTTTTAAATGAAAATGACATAAAGCATTGATGTGCCACGAACTCTTGGCACATTTGATGCTTGAAAACTAAAAATTTATACTAGAATCGAGTGTATTTATGTGGATATAATGTGTTTGGTAATGTTTGTAGATGTGAAACAGGTGGACGTGAATGATGAAAGAAAAGAAGGTTGCTAATAACCAAATGCCAAGTGAAGACCACGAGCACCTATACGGGTCGTGGTCCTTGTCACAAACTGTGGTGCTGGTCGTGAAGCTGAACCAGTGAATGGGCAAGGAAAAGTTAGAAAAGGAACTAAACCAAGTGAAGACTACGGACGACTTCACGAGTCGTGGTCCTCACAACGGACCGTGGTGCATGTCGTGCTAATAAGGCAGTGAAGGGGAAAAGATGTTGGAGCCAAGTGAAGACCACAGACACCTTCATTAGCCGTGGTCCCTATGACAGTTCGTAGTACCCTTTCCAATGTGATAAATTTGAAGACCCAACTTTGGGAAACTACAAGTGAAGACCACGGACACCCAGACGGACCGTAGTCACTTTAACTGTCCGTCATTTTGTCCGTGATGCATGTTCCAGCGATCGAGTATTGAAGACCCAATTTTGGGGAGTTACAAGGGAAGACCACGGAGGGATTCACGGACTGTGAAGCCCTCGACAGGCCGTAGAAGTGGGCGTGAAGGGCTCAACAGTTTAGTCCTACTTCGAGTAGGACTCTTTTTAAAACACTATTTTTAAATTAATTAGGTCATTTTTTATGTTTTATCGAATCTTTTCATTGAACGACGAACAAGTTTCCAGAATTCATATCATTTGATTTTCGATTTTGAATATTGAACTAAGTTTGGAGTTCGGTTTTTCCGGTTCTTGAATTATCAAAGTGGTGGTTGATTTGCTTATTCTCGTAAGTATTTTCTAACATGTTTCCATTATATGTTTCTAAACATTTATGTGAAATTATGAGTAGCTAAACACCACAATTGGTGTTGTGGGATCCATGACGGAATTCTAACTGTGATTTCGTAAAACGAGTGAAAGGAAATTTGTGGTTACAAACTGTAGTTTAGTTTTCGTTATTCATGTATTCTAATGAGTGCACGCATTAGGATGAGCCTGTATCTGTCATTTGTTCGAGAGAAAAATGATAGTTAGGAAAAAGCTAAACTAATCTAACTAAAGGGAGTCAAAGTTTGAGTTCGAGAGAAAAGAATCTTAACACCATTGTAGGTGAGGGTAAATCGTGTAACACTCTGGGACCGAGAGGACTTGAGTGAAGATTATCTGAGTAGACTGAAAAGTGTCAGATATAGTTAACTCGCATGTAATTTGTAGACGTAAGTTGCCTGAAACTCAATTACGGAAGAACGTTAGATGCAACGTTATGGAGAACACAATCCTAGTTTCAGTTAATTATTGAACCAACTTCAAAATTGATATCTTGTTCATTGTTGAATTAGAGTTACTTTTCAATTTTAACTACTAAAGCATTAACGCTAAAGCCAATTTTACTTTCAGTAATTGCTTATTTAGGAAATAATAATGACATTTGAGTAAAATGACACAGTGAAATCATTTATGTAAATAAATTCTCTGTGGGATCGACCTCAACTCATGTTGAGTTCTATAAATTGACTTCGACCATTTATATCTCCTAATTCAGGTTTAAGTTTGGACGTATAAAGCATTAAAAGAGTCTCGATCCATGGAACATGTGGACTCAACAATCTTTAAAATTTTAAAAGGATCAACTAGCCACGAGTGTGTGGAATGAAAGTGTCGGACCCTACATTAGTGAAATAATGTAGGCACAAGTATGCATGAGTACATGGAATGTACTAAGTATGATAGCAATGCATAAGAGTTAAGAAATCATGCTAACAAGAACTTTACATGACATGCAATGACCAAGATAAATCATAAGGAACTACATTAGAAAACATAAGTCATAATCAAGGTCAATGCAAGCTAAAATCTTTAAAACACATTTGAGATACCTTTCGAAAGTAACCTTAGTTTATTATTGTGGGAAGTTTTTCATTAACCAACATAGACCATGTGAGCTATAACATGGAATATGATTTATATCCCATACAAAAAGAAATGTCCTTACTTGCCAAGGTAAGACCCATAAATTTGAGCTAAAGTGGATCCACTAGCTAATGTCTATCTAAGATAAACCTATGGTGGCACATAGTTATGGGACTTGGGTAATCACCACTAGTCCTCTTGGTGCTAAGCATAAATCCCACGAAATAGGCATTAATTATATTCGTCTTGTTATTCATAGAAAGGCACAATTAAGTATTCAATCTAAGCTAGAGTTCATTTACTAAATCTTAATTCAATATTTAATTGAGAAAACCTTTTAACCCTATTAATCCTTCATGTGATGATAACATTTCACAACAACAACAACAACGATGTGTTAGTCTCAAGCAACCTCAAGTCATTCATAATAACTTCATGAAAACATGAATATTTTCATAAATTCATAGTTCATGAGTTTATCAGAAGATCATGGATGAAAAAGCACAATTTAAGCATGGACAAGTGAAATGTCAACTAAGTATAATATATTGATATCAAATAATGCATTAAAATACTTAATTAATCACAATCAATTATAATTGGAAGAAACCCACATTATTTGAATTGAAACACTAATTTTATAATTTGAGTTGAGAACTTGAAATCTTTAGGTACCCTGTGGAGAAAAGGACTCCATGGGTTAATAAACACATACCTTGATGCCAAAGCCAAATAAGAATGGAGAATTTTGAGACTTGGATGAAACCCTAGCTCTTCTTCTTCTTCGTGACTCTTGAGAGAATTTGGGAGGATGAACTTGGTCAACTTTTTCAATTTAAGAGAACGAGTTCAAAATAAGTAATTTGGGGGTTTAAAACATTTATATAGGGTCTAGGATAGAAGATAAAATGACATAGTATTGGTTTAAAATAATTAGGAAAAGGCCCCTCAGCCCCCTTAAAATAATTGATAGACCCCATCTACGGTTGGACCTATGGTCTGTACTGGTCAACCGTAGATAGGTTACTGGACCCAAAAATCCACCAATTTTTATGGATCCCATGTACGGTTCGTAGGTCTTCCTACGGTCTGTACATGCCATCTGTAGAACCCAACATAACCCTCAAAATTTCACTAAGTTTGGGACTCACCTATGAGACATACCTACGGCTTGTACAAAGGTTGACAGACCATCCTGGTAAGTCATTCAAAGGTAATTTGACTTTTGAAATTAATTTCCCACTACTTACGGTTTCCACCTATGGCCCGTAGGAGAACCCACAGTTTGTAGATGGGACCCTAGACACTGACACCAACCCAAAATATGCATTTTCCTTCGTTTCCAAAACCTGAGGTGTTATAGTATTAGAGTATGATGGGAGGTTATGTAGTATGACTTTCTGAGTCATCAATGATCATATTAAAATATGATTTTAATATGTTTTTGAGAAAGAGTTTTCAAGTATGAATTGAGTAAGAGTATAAGGGGACTATGTATTCCCAGATGTATCAATTTTTATATTGATAAAAGAGAAACTGAGATTTCTAAATGAGTTATGAGTTCAAAATATATTTCAAAATCAATTACCTCTTTTGTAACACGAAAATGTGAATATGGAGACGATATTCTTGGGATGTGATAGGATTATGGACCAAGGTAAACAATCGGGTAATTTCAATTAATAGTAAACAGTTGGAAATCAGTGAATAAGCTAGACTTTAGTGGGGATAAACTTTCTCTCAAACAATTTACCCCGAATCAAATTGGTTTCTCTCGAACACCAATAAGTGACAATGAAGCACAACCTTCGCTTTATTCCATTTACTCTCTCGAGCTGAACCCATGACAACCCAATACCCACAGACCATCGATTCAGTAATTTTGGTTTTAAAACCTCTCTCTTGAGCAAGCCAAAAACACAAAGTTAAGATTGTATTTGCAACTACAACCCATTAAATTCAACCATAATTACTGAACGAAATCACTTTTAAACACAAATAAACTATCAATTAACAATACCCAGCAGTTAAATCAACCTATAATCACAAAATCACACCCCAAGAATTGAGGCTTTAGCTAGACATAGTAAAACGGTAAAAATTGTTACCGAGTTGTGTTTCCATCAACTGGATAGGATTAATATAGTCTTTACAAAGGTGTAAGATGAAGAATCTTTAACACCCACTTCCAATTTCTTAGAAATGGAAATCTTCAAAGATACGGAAATATTGTCTATCTATTCAGTTCTAAGCTCTAAACTTCAAAAACTACTAAATGTTAAATTTTAGATTCTAAGCTAAAAATTTAAACAAGTATTTATAGTTATCAAAAAGTGTGCTGCGAAGGTTCAGTCGGCACACTTAGTCGGGATCGCCGATCCACTCGGTGATCCACCTTTTGGTCATTTTCATCGCCATTTTGCTTTTGCCTTAAGCATCGTTGAGGTTTTGAAACTTTGGGCTATATGGCACTGCATCGCGGAATTGTTCGGCGACTCGCCGACTGCTCCTTTCGATCGCCTACTGATTTTCTCCTTCTTGGCTTGGAACACTGGAACTTTAGGCGAAGCCAAGGCCGTTTGGTGATTCACCTAATGGATTAGGAGATCCTCAGGCCTTCTTTTCTTCGTCTTTTCAACTGCCTTGTTGCTTTTTGGTCATTAGTGTCTATGCTTTGTTCCTCAATCCAAATACCTGAAATTGAAGGATTTACATCAGTTGTTAGCACAAAATATGAATTTGAGGACACTACATCTATTCAAATAAAGCCCCAAATGAGTCAAAATCTTGGACTCATCAACACCCCCAACTTAAATTTTTGATTGTCCTCAAGTAAAACTCAAGTTCAGCAGTTCAAAAAGGATGTCTCAAATAGTGCTATACAAGACTCAATCATGAATGCACACAACAATACTCATCTTACTCATGCAAGTATCAATTGTTCACTCAAAGACTCAAGTTGTGACTCACCAATATCAAAGAATCTCAAGCTCACAATACTTGGTTCAAATGTAAGTTCAAGCTCGACAAAGGTACTCAAATACCCTGACACAAAGAATGATTCTATAATCACACACAATGGTTTAACAATTTAAGGCTCTGGAATCAAATGCAACGCTCACACTCTCAATGATGAACACAATGTATGATTTCACTCATAGATTTACCCGTATTTTCCAACCAACATTTGTTTCAGCTCACTTAAGAT
This sequence comes from Solanum piurae, assembly GCA_029582685.1. Lineage (NCBI taxonomy): Eukaryota > Viridiplantae > Streptophyta > Magnoliopsida > Solanales > Solanaceae > Solanum > Solanum piurae. The sequence continues at coordinate 14,159 of JAJOOO010016103.1, forward strand.
CAAAAAGGTTTTTTTCAATGTTTGTAACGGGGTTGAGTGCAAAGGTATGGTCATTTAGGCTCAATGGCTATAGTCCTCATGAAATGTGGTGGGAACAACACTTCCTTTCCTTTTCTTCATCATTTTTCATTCGTGCTTTACAAGTCATCCCATTATTCACTTTCCATGGACTGTTGGAAACCCCATTTCTTTTTGCATTTTCACAACTTATTCTGTAACTTTTTTTTTTTTTTTTTTTTTATTCTTTTCTTCTTTTTTTTGTATGGAGGGGTTCTATTTTCCTCAAAACATGGGTAAAAGGGGACTTTCTTGCACTCCTTGATTTACCTTCTCTTTTCACCACACCTCCAACTTAGACTTTTGGCCTAAGTTGTCTATTCAAATAAACCACAAATCATGAGGATTATGGGTAACGGATCAATAAAAGGTCACAATGTTATCAAGTTTCTTCCAAGAAAAGGTTAAGGCTCAAAGGGTGCTCAAAAAGAGTTCACACACTCACAAGGTAGGAAACAAAAGATGTGTAATGTCAAATTGTTTCACACTCTTTAAAGTTTCCTAAGATCATATCATAGATTGCATCACTTAGTCAGCCAAACCAACGGGGAAAATTCTAGGTGTCAATATACATGGTTCACGGTAAGCTCATCACACAAGGCATTGACGCCAAAGTCAAACAAGACTCCACACTTTTGCTAGTGTGCAATGTTCATCACAAGAGACTTAATTTGATACTTGGCTAGTCACGACGAGATGCAAAGAATTCATATTAGCTATGCAACTTCATGTGGCCTCATTGTCCGCATATTCATTTTCGTTCAATTATGAGCACTATTCAAGTCATTGGTATTGATCAAAACCGATACTCAAATTCGCAAAAGAACAGCCACAATCAACACAAATAAGAGGTGGCAATTTTTTTCGAAAGGGGTCAAAATCATTTACAATTAAAAACAAGCAGCCACAAGCTCAACCATCCATAAAAGCAGTGTAAAAACACAATTATGGCTCACAACCAAAGTATATAAACAAAACCAATATTCACAAAAGGTGGGCCTCACCCCACCATAAATAAAACATTTGTTCTCAAATGCAAACAAAAATATCCAAAAGTTACAATAAAATAAGACAGAGAAGGAGGTAAAGAGGGGATTCTATCTACACAGTCGCTCCATCCATCTAGGCATCAGTGCTCGGTGCATCAATCTGGACTTGGGCATCAGTTCCTAGAGTTACCTCAGAAGAAACAGTAGTTGCACTAGGAGCAGCCAAGAGGGTATCTGCTAAGGAAGCCTGCACAACAACATCTACCATGGCCTCTTCAGTCTCATTCAGTCCTTCATATGAAGATTTCTCTCCCACCTCGAGAATCTCCTCAACAGTCTCTGTCTCAGAATCAGGATCAACTGCTTCCTCGACTCTAATCTCATCTCCGGTGGAAGTCGGAGGCATATATGGTACATCTGGAATCTCCACCATCCCGAAGATCATGGACATGTCGGTGGACTTCAGTTGATCCATATCACTCCTCAACATAGCAATAGGAGCCTTTAAAGCCATCACCTCCTCGGTGGCCTCTTGGCCACGCTCACACACCACTATCCTAGCTGCAAGGGCGTCAATGGTAGTTCTCAAGGGTGTCACAGCATCAGCCAGTGCAGTCTGAATCATGCACGGAATAGAGGCCTCGAGTTTGGCAGAACGATGATCAACAGAATGGGCAAGGTGCCCCATCCAAAGTAATGAAGCCTGAGTGATCGGGGCCCAAGAGATAGGAGCAGCAGCAGGTCTAAGAAGCAATGCAGCAGCAGCAGAAGAACTAGGAACATCAGAAGGGACAACACAAGAGGTACCTGAAGGCCCATGGGCCGGAGTAGGCAATGATGCCTCTGCAGGTAGTGTATTTGTATCCACAACTGGGGATGAATCCACCGAGGTTTCCTTCTTCTTCTTCTCATCCTGGCCCTTTATATATTCAGCCTTAATTCTCTGGATATCAATGGAGGATGTGGGAATTACTTCCATATCCTTCTTTGTATCCCTAGAAACTCGACCCCGCCTGTATAGCTCGGTGATCAATACCGGGAAGGGGAGTGAGGTATGGCGCTGCTTGGCCCTCATGACTATCTCATGTGCTATAATAATCCCCAGATTAAGCCTCGTCTCATCAATGATGCAATCTAGATAGGCTGCCTTGGCTTCCCGGAGAATCGACTCGTTCTGGGATAGCATAATAGTCCTGCTGATGAAGCCAAACCAGAATCTTGCACCTATGGTTAGATCCTTCTTCTAGATAGGTGCTCCAAGTTCCAGCCATTTGGGGGCATCATCTGATATGAGAGGAGCTAATCACTTCTTCATATTTTCTAATATGGTAATCCGGATCATGTGTTAGCAGTCGTTATCAATATCATTAGGACAGTCCAAGACATCATTGATAGCCTCACTATCACACTTGACCTTTTTTCCCTAAACTACTACATAATCAACTAGTTTAAATGCAGCTTCTTGCTTCTTCTTCTGTGGTATCAAGGTCCCATAAGAAGCATAGAACTCCCAAACCCAATTTGGAATATACGGGCCACAGGGCTTTGTAAATATCCTGAAATTATGAGACTTCAGACTTCTCATAATCTCGGCCTACCTATCAATCACACCATCAGTGGATAGGCGTTTCTCCCCAACGATTATCCTCAACCCCTTAGTCTTTAATCTGTTTATAGACTTTGGGGGAGGACCCTGCACATGAGGTGCTAGGACTAAAGCCTCTCTGGAACTGGAGGAGAAGAAGTAGTGGGTGGAGGAGTCCTGATCTTAGACGGATCATGTATTCTTTTTTAACGTAGCTCTGCCATTTGTGCTTCTACCAGCTCATCATCATCAGAAGCTATAGTGTGAGGCTCCTGATGCTCACTCTCACTCTTAGAAGTGGTGAGGTAAGTGTCATAGATGTTGTCACCGTCGGAGCTTGCCTCCGGTGATGCAGGTGCTTTTCCTTTACCCTTGCCTTTCCCACCAGTTATGGGGAGTTTTGTGGCCTTGCCCCTGGATGCAGCTGCATCCTCATTGAGTGCATTCACTTTTTCTTTCCTTCGGGGTTGCATGTTTCTTCCTGCAATTTTAGATCCAACCATGTCTGCAAAACATCGGGAAAAAGTTAGAAACAATTCAGATAAAATCAAAGAAAAATAGTTGCAGACAGACTCGCCGAACCGGTCGGCGAGTCACCGAATCACTTTGGAGGAGCTAGATCTGGCTCGTCGAAAGTATTGGCTCTAAAGTGCTGGCATGTCAGCGATAGGAAGGAACTTTCGGTGAATCACCGACATCTTTCGGCAAACAAGAGTTGGCCCGCCAAATGTTAAAGTGCAAAGAGGACTCAGGGGTGCAGACAAAGGGCAATCAAGAAGACTTTCGGCGAGCAAGGGTTAGCCCGCCGAAAGTTATAGATCCCAACATCAATTAAAGCATGAAATTAAAGGTGAGATGGGGAACTTCAGTGAACCACCAAGTGGTTCGGCGAGCTTGACCAGCTCGCCAAATGACCCAACGTGCCTACTTTCAACCCATCATCTCGAATTCAACCTCGTAACCCCTGAAAACAAAATCAAAGCCTGCACAACTCAAATTGAATCTAGACCCATAGCACCCATTACCCCGGGATACTCAGACTTCTCTCGGTTTTACCAAATTTGGCCAATTGATAACTTTTTCCCGTAAGAATGACGTCATCCGTTCTATCATTGGGTAAATTACGTCGTTTGGCACAAATACGGGCTACTCAGACTTCACCCAACTAAACCCAACGACATGCAAGCACAACCCCATGAAATTTAATTTATTTTAACGAACATAATTATGGGATTTCAACATTCAAAACATTACCAGCAGGATTCTCGAATTAAAATAGGCATTTAAACATTCTAATCCTATCAGAGAGGCCCAACACACTTCAACAAGATAATATCATTGAAAATGAGTACAAAATTGCTAAAAATAAATTTGGGGGTTCGGAAAACCAACCTTTTATGACGAATAAATAAAATTGAAATGCTAGACGGTAATGTAATACAACTCTGAGCACCAATCAACAACTCAAATACAGTAAAAATGTAATAAATATAGAAAATACTAAACGGGTGTGAGTTTGTGAAGGTCGAACATGAGTGAAAATATGGAGTTTGAAAGTTTAAATCTTTGGCCTTTTAAAAACCGTCCGTACTCGCCCATTCGGCGACACTAGTCATGCTCGCCGAACCACTTGGCGACACGCCGAGTGGTGACTTACCTTACCAAGTTTTACAAGACTTCCAGTTAATCTGGGGGTTCAAACGGCAGACACGATAGAGATCGGTGACTCCCCAATAATTTCCTGGGCTCGCTGAGTTTTACAGACATCACTTTGAAGATGTCTTGAGTCCAACGGTAGTCTGAGTCGGGGTCGCCAACCTCTTCGGCGATTTGCTAACTAGACCCGGAGCTCTCCAACTTGCATTTTTTGTTCACTTTCCATACTTTGTCCTGCACATTCAACACACCATTATTCTAAACTTAAAAAGAAAGAAAATAAAACTTGGATTGTTGCCTCCCAAGAAGCGCCTTAGTTAACATCGTGGCACAACGCAAGTCCACCTCAATCTCTATATTTGGGGTTGACCTTAGTGTCACTAAGTAACCCCTTTTGTTTGTTTGGGTGGAGATGAGGCCATACATGACCCACGAGGTTTTCAATTAGCTGGATAGATCTGAAGTGAGATCCAATCATCTGATTTAGCACTCTATTAGCTCATTGATCTTATGGAGAATGATTAACAGCATATCCTCGACACGTCTACTCTCATTGTCCTTAGACTCTCTCCGCTCATGAGGGGGTATGTATCTGTCCTTCTTTTTGGACAACACCTCTAATTCCTTGACCTTTTGGGCCAAGGCATCTAGCTGACCCAGTAAAGTAACCAAGTTTTGGTCCTTCTCAGTCTCCTTGTTGGTGTTGGCCATACAATCAAGGAGTTTGGCTGCGGTCTCATAGGAGTGTCGCATATGACCACCCGAGATAAGTTGATCAATTAATCCCTTGCTCTCGGAACTAAGACTCCTATAGAAGCATTCCAGTAGAACTAAATTGGGAATCTCATGAGTTGGGCATTGTATCAAGAGTGCTTTAAACCTCAGGCAGGACTCATGAAAAAGCTCCCCTTCTAATTGCTTGAAGGTCAGGATATTATCCCTGAACCTCATCACTTCTATCGGAAGGTGATCCATTTGCTCACAATCACCAAATACACTCATTCTTCTTGTCGTAACACACAAACAAGTAAAGCAAAATTAAAAATTAAGTAACTAATTACTACAACTAACAAGAACAAAAATTCAACTTAACTAAAGATTCTCAAGTAACACCAGTCCCCGGCAGCGGCGCCATTTTGATAAATTGGTGGTAACACTATCAAAGATACTTCATCCAATACTAAGCATCATCGATCGTTCAATAGTAATATAACCAATATAGTGAATTGGGGTCGAATCCCAAGGGAGCGCTTCGTACTCAAGAACCAATAGAAAAATATAAATATGCTCAAGTCAATCATAGCTAAAAATATTTACGAAGAAAAACATAATTAAAGTTTGGGGTGACACAAGTGTCAAATATCAACGGGGTTTGTTCGTATTATCAACTAAAACAGCAAATAACACAAAAATGCGACTATGGAGACGGGATTCTTGGGATGTGATAGGATTATGGGCCAAGGTAAACAACCGGATACTTGCAATTAATAGTAAACAACTGCAAATCAGTGAATAAGCTAGACTTTAGTGGGGATAAACTTTCTCTCGAACAATTTACCTCGAATAAAATTGGTTTCTCTCGAACACCAATAAGAGGCAATCAAGCACAACCTTCGCTTTAGTCCATTCACTCTCTCGAGCTGAATGTGTGGAAAAGGGTTTAGGATTCACTCTCTTGAGCTGAACCCATGACAACCCAATACCCACAGACCATCAATTCAGTAATTTTGGTTTTAAAACCTCTCTCTTAAGCAAGCCAATAACTTGAAGTTAAGATTGTATTTGCAACTACAACCTGATACGCTCAAATTACACATCCCTAAAAAAGCATAAGCGATTGTTATCAAGTAAAGAACCCAACTTGTAGGTTGGGGTCAATCCCACGAGGAAAATGGTTTAGACTTTACTTTAACCAACAATTATATTCAATTAGTCAAATTACTTCCAAAAAAACAAATAATTAAATGGGGGGTTTTGTGAAACAAATTGTAAGAATTCAATAGGTAATCAGTTATCAAAAGTCAATTTTTGGTTGTTATCAAGATGAGAGAACTAACTAGGGTATACGTGTTCCCCACAAGCTCATAATGCAGTAATCCTAGTAATAAAAATTATATCCTAGTGTACTACATGCAAAGTGATAAGTTAGGTATCTCTAAATCCTTGGTCCGGCATCTAGAGAATTTCACCCCGCACCTTGGTCCGGCTACGTGTGTATAATTTACTTACCCTTACCTTTACATCATATTAGACATCATAATCAATATTTGGCTTAGTTATTACTTCGCACCAATCAACACTAGCCTATTAGATAGTAGCACACTAAATCTATGTTGATAATCTTTTCTTGTAGATTACCTCCTTGGTCCGGCAAGTAGCAACAAGGCGAGTTCTAACATTTGCAACCGCTAAAAAGACTTCTAAATGAAAGAATTATCAATGCATGCACAACACTATTCAAGAATTGTTTATTTACTATTCATACTTTGTTAATCGCTCATGGTTCCCACAACCCTAGTTGTGGAGTTTAGTTACCCATAGTCATATGA
>JAJOOO010016104.1:0-13886 GCA_029582685.1 Solanum piurae
TCATTAGATGGGACAGATTGTTCTATGTATTCTGGTGGGGAATATTTGCCATTTGTAGATGGAGCATTTCATTGGCTTGGTATCTCATCAAAGTTGAGTGCGGTTTCATTTAATATTTCATCCGAGGTGTACAGAGACATACCATTGCCAGAGATCGTGTGTTACCTCACTCTATCTAGGTTCGAGTATGATGTTAAAATTGAAGTTGATGTGGGCCTAACAGTGTTGGACGGAATGCTTGGTCTTTATTATAAAGATGACAATTTTTTTAATTTATGGGTAATGGAAGACAAGCATGGCTCTTCTTGGATGAAATTGTTCACTATACCAAGCTACGGAATTTACAGAGTCATACCGACATATATGTTTTTAGATTATCAAATGTTACTTTGTTTTCAATTAGATTCGACAACAAGGTCAAGATTTGTATATAGGATCATATCTGTTGGATCATTTGGATTAAACAATCAAATATGGCCTCTAGATCACCATGCAAAGGATGGTATTGTTTACACGGAAAGTCTCATCTTTCCGAAACTAGGTCAATAAACTGGTCATTTGAATATTATTGCTTTCATTAGTTATTAGTATATATATTGTTATTTGCTTTAGTGAGATGAATACAGTTTTTCTTTTTTTTTCAAATTTTACATACTAAAAGCTTGTAGATAGCATAAGTGTATAATTTGAATCTTTTCTTTGCACATTGGAAATTCACAAGAATTGCCAAATACAAATATATAAAGCCATGTTGCTTACATTCATCAACAAAAAAAGGTTGCCTCGGAGAGTTAAAAAATGCACAACTTGGAAGGATCAACGACAAATTTGAAGAGTCTGAACAAGACTAGTAGTCTAGCACCTAAAAGAAGAGTTCAAAAGTGGCGGGGGACGATGGAAAAGAGACACCAAACTTGGTACATAAGGGATAACAATTACAGAGCTACACAGAGGAAATACACTCAACAGCATTCCAGTTGGTACATCAATAAAGACTACACTCTCACATCTAATTTGAATCACCAAAATGTCATCAGTAACATATGAGATGAACCACTCCGTCATATTTATATTGTAAGCCATATTAGGAACAGTCACATTGAGCTCGTTCTTCCAAGAATTGAAGCTACTCAAATCATTTCTAGTGTCCGCAATATATACCTTGATCAAGAGGGAGCAAATGGGACCATAACTTATGTTTACGAAACAAAGGTTTCCTCCCTTTTCTACTATCCTAGTTACATACTGGTTTCCTTCTTCTAAGCTATCGAGTTCAGCTGGAACCATAGTCGTAAAAACTTCTTCTTTACATACATCAAAACATACGAGGCTTTTAATGCTCTTACTTCGACAAAGTGGCAGAGTTAGACTTTCCATATACCAATATATTACCCCCTTCACATTTGCACCCTTCTCATGTCTTGAATGAAATTTTCTATCACGAATTGCTTTCAGAGACCTCCACGAACGGTCAGTTCCAACAGTAAAAACTAATGGTTTAGTCTCATCATATTCAAATCCTGCATCAATAAATTCATGAAGAACAATCACCTTGTATTCATATGAAAGCTGGCAAAACCCGAAGCCAACTGCAACAAGACGGAGTGGAACAAAAATATTATTTTCATATGTATATGATGGAGTAGTGAAATACGCTTCAGTCAAAGGATTGCACACATGGAGACGAGCATTGCAACTCCAAAAACAAACAAAACCATTCACAGAATTCACCGTTATCATAATTCTTGGGTGGTCGAATACATCTAATGTATACATGAATTTAGTCTCCCAATTTTCATAAGAAGGATAGTTTGGAAAACTACTGTGCCATTCCAAGGCAGAAACTGTGATGGAACGTCCACCATTCCTCATGTCAATTACAACTGCTTCCAATTGTGAGAACGATGATGATGATTTCAATATTCCGCATTCAACATGTGAGTAGGCAAAACTCCCACTATAAATAATCGAACACCACTGCATACATACTTTCTTTAAAGTTTCACACAAATCTTTGCAAGGTACTCTTTGTAATATCTCAACAACAACTTCTTTGGGTATAGAAATATTGACATGCTGCTTTTTCGTTGTCTTTGAGATCTGCATTCTTTCTTTCTATCTATATAAAATGCCCCTACAAATCAAGAAAATGAAGTATTTTAACGAAATATTGAAATCAATATTCATAATAGTAGCCTACATAGAATGAATGTTGAAGAAGATGTTCTCCTATTACATTGAAGAAAGTATTTTTCTTTCTTTCTAATTGAAGATATGCTATGTTTAAAACATGCATCAAAGTCAAAAATCAATAACATACGCAGTGTAATCTCATCAGTGGGATCTGAGGATGGTGGTGTGCACGTAGCCTTACCCCTACCTTTATGAAAGTAGAGAGACTGCTTCCAATAGACTCTCGGCTCAAGTAAACATATAAAAAGATCAAGATGGCAATTGGCATGTAAAGAAAATACAAAAGCAAGAAGCCATGCTGAAAACAACTAATTAATAGGAGATCAGGTAGCAACAACAACAATAAAATAATATGTGAATTGTAGCAAACGAAACAACAAATATGATAATAAGTGAACTAGACAATGTTCGACTACCTACTAATTACATTCTACTCTAATCATCGACCTCCAAAGAGATTCCAGTAAAGGAAGCAACTCACCTTAATCATCATCAATACCCCAAGATTTGTAATCATCAGGTGTAGTATTATCAAGAAACTGATCTGATGGAAGTTAAGAAACAAACAAGTGAGTGAGATCTAAGTAGAGAAAATTAAGCTAGACTCTTTCTTATTTTGTTTTTTTTATTTAATTGACTAGTTCATTTCAATTCATGTTTTCTGTTTTAGTTGGGGTTTAAGTAAAATATATACCCCACATTATTTTAAGTGTATTTTTGAAGAGGGGAGAAAATGATCAAAATGGTATTTTTCCATATATCACCTAATCGAAATAATACTTAATGGATTCGGATCCAGATCCTTTCCATTTCCCTTCTCTCCTTTTTTCCTCAAGTTCTTATTTGGATCGGAGACAAATGGAATAAGCAAAGATTAATAATTAGATTTAATTGATTAGAATAAGATTCTAACTATGATTTAGATATTTAATATTTCATAAAAGATTAGTAATGTCATAATCATAGCTAGCAATATATTACCTTGTCCATAAATATATTATAAAAAAAATTCTCTTTTCCAGAGAGGAGTCAGATCCCTATACAAAGGAAGAGCCATATGTATAGATGGGGATGCACCTGCATCCATTAACTTTTAGAAAAAATCATGTGTATATATGTATATCTTAAGAAACTGACAGAAACTATAATATAATTAATAGTACACCCATGAGGAGCATATGAGTGCCCTTGTGCGCCGTTGGTACAAGCCAAAGTAACCACCGACGAGACCAAGGTCTGAATCCAACTAGAGTCCTATTTCACATTTTTATTTTAAGTTTAGCTTAGTGCTCATATTTGAGTCATTAGTGATCAATCGAATGCTACATTATCCGTTGATTGTTATTGAAAATGATAAACCTCGTATAGATTAATTTGTTTTTACAAAGAGCTTACTTTTGCATCCAAAAAGAAAAGAAGGATTTCAAATATAATCTTGAAGACTAAATATCTAATTTTAATATATGTTTTTCTATACAAATATACGGGTGCCAACTAATTCTTTTTATTTAACTTATTGTTGTAAGTGTGTACTTTTATTGGGGCATAAATTAGTCATTTGTGACTTTATTGGAAATTTGCTAACTATTAACCAAAGTTAAAAATTATAATTGATTGTTTAAAATAAAATTAAATTAAGACATGAAATACACTTCTTATTTGGTGTTTGTTGTCAGGCTTCTAAAAATTATTTGAAATTGTTGCATTTTAGTATTTATTACACACAACTTTCATAAAAATCGTTCTACAAATTTATGAAAGTTTATATGTGACATACATCGTTTTTCAATTAAAGAAGAAATATTATAAATAATCAATCAAAATTATTACAAAAGAAAGTGCTATTAGCAGGGCCGACTTCAATGTGAAGCCACGAAAGCCCATGCTTGAGGGCCCCATTTATACATTACTCCATTAGTTTTAATTTATTTGGTCTATTTTGATTTGACACAATTTTTATTAAAATAAAAAATAAAAAATTGAATCTTGTGGTTTAAAAGTAAAAATATGTTTAAATACATCAAAATACTTTTTAATCTCGTAGTTTTAAACATGTTACTCTAAAAAAAATATTACTATATTTTTGCGATTATTTCGATTTTGCTATATATACCGTAACTAAACCATTTTGATGATATTTTCTCCTCTCTCCAAATATTACACTTGAAATGTGGGGTATATATTTTAATTAAACCCCAATTAAAACAGAAAAAATCAAATGAAAAGAACTAGTCAATTGAAAAAAAACAAAATTTGAGAGATTCTAGCTTTATTTTCTCTACTAAGAGTAAGATCTCACTCACTTGTTTCTTTACTGCAATATCCTTGGAGGTCGATGATAAGGGTAGAAGGTAATTAGTAGGTAGCCGAATGTTGTCTAGTTCACTTATCAATATCGTTGTTAAGCTCTCTTCTTAGTTGTTTACAGCATGACTTCTTGCTTTTGTATTTTCTTTGCATGCCATCTTGATCTTTTTATATGTTTATTTAAGTCGATCGAGGGTCTATTATGAAACAATCTCTTTAACTTCATAAGGTAGGGGTAAGGCTACATACCGTACACCACCATCCCTAGATCCCAGGAATTCCACTATGTAAGTTGTTGTTGTTGTCGTCGTGGTCTTGTTATTTTATACTGCCCTTTTACTTTGATACATGTTTTAATTATATCATATCTTCAATTATTATGTCCTTTGTGTGTTGGTGTATCTAATCGGTAGATAAGTTGTTTCTGCTAGATCCTCAACTCAAAAGAAACGTAAAGGCAAGATGGCAAGGATCATATATGTCTCTTTATTATAAAAAATAAGTAATATTTGCGTGATAGAGAGATTGTTTCTGGGTAGTTTAGGTGCGGTTAAAGTCAACACCGACTAGAAGGCATGCCGATCTTGCCACCAACGAACCTTTGACTTTGGCTGTGAAAAGCTCCAAATAGCCACACAGTAGTTCAAAGTAGGAGTAAAAGTCACTTGCCGACTCTTAGAAAGAACACTATTTTTCTTTACTTAGGTAGTTCTCCCGACCGTAAGACCCTTTATGAGTATAAGGTTAATCAAAGGCTGGGGAAAGTTTATTGGCAAGATGGAACCATTTCTCACCCATCTTCGAATTTGAGAGAGGGCTTTTCTCTTATCTCTCAAATTATAGGCATTGAAGTGATAGAGAGAAAGTAAGAATACTATTGCACACGCCCCCATTCGACCTTCATTCCCATCCTGCAGCCATAGTGATAGTGGCTATACCATCCACCGGTAATGTGTACCCTCAACTCAAAAGAAATGTAACATGAAAACATCTTCAAAATTCATTCTGTGTAGGCTACTATTATGAATATTGATTTCAATATTTCGTTAAAATACTTTGTTTCCTTGATTAGGAGGGGCACTTTGGATAGAAAGAAAGAATGCAGGTTTCAAAGACAACGAAAAAGCAACATGTCAACATTTCTATACCCAAAGAAGTTGTTGTTGAGATATTACAAAGAGTACCTTGCAAAGATTTGTTTGAAACATTAAAGAAAGTATGTATGCAGTGGTGTTCGATTATCTATAGTGGGAGTTTTGCCTACTCACACGTTGAATGCAGAATATTAAAATCATCATCATCGTTCTCACAATTGGAAGCCATTGTTATTGTCAGTATTGATGGTACACGTTCCGTTACAGTTTCTGCATTGGAATGGCACAGTAGTTTTCCAAACTATCCTCCTGATGACATTTGGGAGACTAAATACATGTACACATTAGATGATGTATTGGAATTTCCACCACAAGTGATAACAGTAAATTCTGTGAATGGTTTTGTCTGTTTCTGGAGTTGCAATGCTCGTCTCCATGTCTGCAATCCTCTGACTGACGAGTATTTCACTACTCCACCATATACATATGAAAATCGTTTTGTTCCACTCTGTCTTGCTGCAGTTGGCTTCGGGTTTTGCCAGCTTTCATATGAATACAAGGTGGTTGTTCTTCATGAAGACGGTGAAGGATTTGAATATGTTGAGATTAAACCATTAGTTTTTACTGTTGGAACTGACCGTTCGTGGAGGTCTCTGAAAGCAATTCCTAATACAAAATTTTATACGAGACATGAGAAGGGTGTACATGTGAAGGGGGTATTATATTGGTACATGGAGAGTTGTACTCTGCCACGTTGTGGGAGTAAGTACATTAAAAGCCTCATATGTTTTGATGTATTTAAAGAAGAAGTTGTTACGACTATGGTTCCAGCTGAACTCGATAGCCTAGAAGGAGGAGGTCGGTATGTATCTAGGATAGCAGAAAAGGGAGGAAACCTTTGTTTGGTAAACATAAGTTATGCTCCTATTTGCTCCCTCTTGATCAAGGTATATATTGCGGACACTAGTACTGATTTGAGTAACTTCAATTCTTGGAAGAATGAGTTCAATGTGACTGTTCCTAATATAGCTTACAATATAAACATCAAGAACTCGTGGTTCATCTCAATTGTTACTGATGACATGTTGGTGATTCAAATTATGGGTGAGAGTGAAATCTTTATTGATGTAGCAACTGGAATGCTGTTGAGTGTATTTCGTCTGTCTCGCTCTGTAATTGTTATCCCTTATGTACCAAGTTTGGTGTCTCTTTTCCATCGTCCCCCGCCACTTTTGAACTCTTCTTTTACGTGCTAGGCTAGACTAGATTGTTCAGACTCTTTAAATTTGTCGTTGGGTGTGTGTCTGATCCTTCCAAGTAGTGCATTTTTATGAAGGCTTCGAGGCAACCTTTTTCTATGAAGAATGTAAGCAGTATGGCTTTATATATATGGTATTTGGTAATTCTTGTGAATTTCCAGTGTGCAAAGAAAAGAAAAGTGTAGAAAAAATTGCTATGCATTTGCAAGATTGATAAATTTGAACTCCTATTCTAGTTTCTCATGTGATCAAGAAAGATTCAAATTAAATCAACTATCCTTTTATACACTTATGCGATCTCAAGCTATTTAGACATTCCATAGTCAAAATTTACTGGTCTAATCAAATTCAAATTCACGCCGAATAGATCTACTAGGAAATGTAAAGAGCTTGTTACAAAAGAGGTTTTACATTTTCAGAGTTTTCGCCTTTGGTACTCGAAGGCAAGGATAGCAATATGTCACGAGATCTTGTAACTTCAAAATTTATTATTTTAAGATATACCGAGTTCTTTTAAAAAAAAAAAAAAGAACTCACAAAAATTGTGAAAATATGTGAATATATATATGAATCATTTAAAATTTATCATTTACAAAATAAATTTTATATTCAGTAATATGGAGTAAAGATTTTCATTGTCCCTACACTAAATTAAAATCTAATAACTATAAAAAATAGTAACATTAATTAAAAGTCCTGTTTATTTATGTAAGTATAAAGTTTATTAGAAATTCAGCTATTGCACATTAATTCTTTAGTTATAACATTATTAATTCTCTTAGTTATTACTAACTATTGCAAACGTTATACACACTCTGACACTCTTTTACATTCTTTAGTTATAATATTATGAATTCCCATAGTTATTACATTAATTATTTTTATCATTCATCTTTCCTTAAAACTAACTTTTGACAAATAATTTTTCATATTATTATTCCGCCCCTATATATGTGATAAAACAGAGTTGTTATTTTTCCTTGGTCGAATCATGTTTGGTTGAATAAATTGAAAATTGTTTACAAGTATATGAACTATATCTTTGTTGGGTGTAAGATAACCTAGTGATTATATATATATATATATGATTTCACAGATAAAATATATTCTTTAATTTTTATTTTTATTTTTTTCGGTGAAAAAGAGAAAGAATGAAACCTTTCTCAGTTAATTATGGACAACCAAATAACTATCTTTGATTGATGTACATAGTCAATCGAGAAGTCAAATATGAGAGCTAACAACAAGAATGCCATCTATTATGTTATAACTTATAAAATAAAAATTAATATACAAAAAATAATTCTAAAATAAAATGTAGTTATTCTCTTCACGTGTTCATGACATCTAAAGAATTTAACGTGGAATACACGTGTAAAGCACATTTGGTTAGATGGCAAGAAAAATATACAACATATATTGTCTATAAGGTAATATTAGTGAGATACGACTAATTATATGATTGAACTTCATCAAATTGAAATAAAAAAAATTTCATTGACCATCTTCATAGCTTAAATAAGCAATACGATTTACTATAACATATATTTTCTGAATTGATAATCACGGGCAACACACGTGTCGAAAAACTAGTGTGTTTATATGTATAATGTAACACCCCGAATTTTTTTTGAGCTAAGACTTGAATCATTCTTCGTTGTGAGTAAGATTATACCGAGAAATTTAAATTTTCTTAAGTGTTAAGGTCACTAGATGTAGCACTTTGAGTTCCAAAAAGAACTAAAGAGAATTCATTCAAGTCATTCGTAAGTTCTTTTATGTTTTGGATCAACTTCAAACGGCCATAACTTTTAGCACAGTATGAGTTAGGAGATCAAGAAGATATCAAATGAAAGATCTCCGAGTCTCTTTCCAACACCGTTGAGTTTTCTAAAATCTGAGCTCAGATGCGGGAGATATGCCCGTTTGAAGTCAGCATGTCCAGTTAAGGAAAGTTACCCAAATTTATGAGGAGTATTTTGGATCTTTCCTTACCCCTTTAGCTTAAAACATTTTTAGTAAGACTTTAGGGGTCTAAACTGTTTGGGTCAGTTTTCATAATCCTAAATACGCTTAGGGTTTTAGAAGAGAGTTCAAAAGGAGAAAAGAGGGAAAAAAAGGAAAAGTTCAAGGCGTTCGTCAATATTCATGAGATTTGTCGAGGAATTTCGCCAAATTAAGGTATGTAAGTTTTCATAGTGTTGGGTTCGTTCAACCACACACAAATCATGTAAATTCCATCCGTAATTTTGTTCTTGAGGTTGAATGATTTGAATTCTTGATGGGTATTCTTGAGGTTTTGTTCTTCCTGCTTTGATTAGGGGTTGGATGAATTTGGAGGTGAGGATTTCGATTGTTGAGGGTTGTTCTTGAGGAAAAATGAATAGATTCTTGTGTACTTGTATTGGGTAATTTAATCTGAGGAAAATTTGAGGAAACCAATCTATTCTAGGCGAGTTAAGGTCAGAAAACGAGAAGAAAATTCGTCGAGCTTTTCTGGGCAGGAGCTGGCGTGCAGCGGTAGTACGCCAGAGTTGCGCTTCTGAAGTTCAGAGGCCCTCACCCCATGCCACTCAATGCGCCAGGGTCTCCTGCCCCGACCTGTTTCAGTTGTTTGCTCCATCTAAGTTCTTTTAAAACGTACCTTCACTTCTTTCTGATTTTAACTACTCCAAACTACATCTAAACATCTAGAGATCCTTCATATCATGAATAATTACTCTTGAATTCAAAATTGAAATTCAAGAAAGAGTTAAGAGTAGAGTTCAAGAAAGTCTTTGAGTTAAATTGTGAATTCCTTGAGATCAACTATCGATTGAGCTAAGTTTTGAGGAAGTAAGTATGAGAATGAGAAAAATTGTACACATGAGTTCTATATTGTTATTTTGACCCTTGAGTCGAGTCATTCATGCCCATAAGTTCCGGATGAACTCCATAAATTGAGTATCTTTTAGAGGAGTAGTATATTTGAGTTCTAAGTTCTTGATCATCGAGTTTCTAATCCTTTTGAGATTGTATTCCTAATTATGAGACTACCACATATTTCCCATGAAGGTCCTTGAGTTGAGTTGTTCATGCCCATAATTTCGCATGAACCCTCTGAGTTGAGCATTCTTAAGTTAATTAGTATCATTGAGTCCTTGAGTTCTGAAGTTATTGAGTTTTGAGTAATGAGTCCTATATATGGCTATTAAAACCCTTGAATTGAGTTGTTCACGTCCATAATTCGGCATGAACTTTATTTTGAGAAATCATTTACAATTATTTATAATTTGTTTAAAGACTTGAGTAAATGAGTATGGGGGTGAGGAGAGTCGAGTTTAATTTTTTCAAAATGAATATAAGGGAACTAAGTATTCCCAAGAGTAAATGTTTTTACATTTAAAATGAGAGGACACTTCGATTTTCAAATGAGTTCATGTGGAGTTTTGAGTATAATCTCTTTTAAAAGAAATCTTTTGAGCAATAATCTCAAAGTTTGAGGATGAGGAAATGTTTTTTTAAACATATGAACATAAGTTATATTATTGGGAGTAGTATTGAGCACCATATGGGAAAGAGTTCATATAACTCACAGCCCCCATAAACCATGTATGCCAATGTGGGTAAAGGGTCATACTTTTGAGATGATTCATTATTGCTTTTTAGAATAGCTTAGTGGATCCACTTAGTTGAGGATGTCTTATACTCCTGCAAGGTATATGACAGTTCTGACACCGTGGACGAGACGTCGTATCATCACATAGATCATATTGATGGTTGTAGGTTAGAGAATCTCTCAAATAAGAGTTATTATTGTATTTTTACAAACAATTGAGTTATTATTTACTTTTTTAAAAGCGTTTCATATATTGCATTTTTTATTGTTGATTTATTCTTGAGTATCTTGAGTTGATCATCTTTGAGTTGAGTATCTTTGAGTTGAGTTTCTTGAGTTGAGTATCTTGAGTCGAGTATCTTGAGTTGAGCATCTTTGAGTTGAGTATCTTGAGTTGAGTATCTTATCCTTGAGTTGAGTATTCTATCCTTGAGGGGAGTTTGAGTTGAGTGGGTTTGAGAAGAGATAATTACGTTTCTATTCTATCAGTTCAAGCTTATGTTTATGCATTAGAATTCCTCTTACATGCTCGTACATTCAATGTACTGATACCATTTGTCTAGCATCGTTTAATGATGCAGATACAGGAAACCAGGGTCATCAATAAACGCTTTATTGAAACCACTTGCAGTTTGAGTTAGCTTTGGTGAGTCTCCTTACTTCTGGAGGATTCCATTTACTTTCAGTTTTGTTAGGATATCGGTTTATAGGCTTCATAGATGGACAATAGAGTTTGAGAAGTTTGTTTCATTTTATTTTGTTATATGTTTCAAAGAGTTGAGTTGCATATTTCTGTCTAGTTGAATATTCTATTATATTCAGTGTTAATCATTTGAGTTAAATCTTTATATTTGAGTTCATCTTATGTTGAGTAAGTCTTCCGTCGAAAGTTGAGCCAGACCAAGGGTTCGCTTGGGGCCAACAATGGTTCTTGAGTGCCAGTCGCGTCCAGGGTGTAGCTCGGGGCGTGACATATAACTATTCTGAGAAATTAGCAGAAACTAGGATATAATTAACAGTGTACTCATGATGTAATAATGGCCTGGTCGGTCATTTTTAGAAATTTTCATAAAACTATCGTTTTATCCCTCCTGATATTGACCTCGAATCAATTCTGAAATTGGATTCGAGTTTTGAGTTAAAAGTTGTGAATTATGAGAATTTTGGAAATTTGAAAGGCTAAAGTTGTTAAAGATTGATTTTCGAGTCTTTTGGAGTTTCAAGTGTCGAAATGAAATTTCATTGATTCTATCAGTTCCAAAATGTGGAAATTGGTCCATGAGAGTTTTTTATTTCTGATTCACAGTCTTTTTGAGGATTTGAGGTCCAAAGTTGTAAATTATTGAGATTTTAGCCTTTGGGTTGACTTTAGTTAGCATTCGGGGTTTGGATGCTTAGAATAAATTTTTGATAGTTCTACTGGATTCGGGGGATAAATTTAGGCCGGAGGTCTTTGTTGAATTTTTAGAGGTTCCGAACATGATTTAGCCTTTTAATTTTAGGTGTTATGATTAGTTTCTTGTGACTTACACAAAACTCGGGTCAAGGAGACCTCGGGTCCATGTTTAAATAATTCCATTGTATCTGGAACGTTGATTATAGTCGAATAACATATATGATTTGTGTGTATGGGGTTTCGAACAAATATCGAGGGTCCTTTCAATGATTTAAGAGTTGACTGATTTTCTTGATATCTGGTGTGTCTCACTTTCGCGAAGGGTACCTCGCGTTCACGAGGTTTGCGCTAGCGAGACCCTAGTTGTGAAAGTGAAGGGTCTTGTTGGTGCGGATCGTAAAAGCGAGCCTTTTTCGCGAAAGCGAGACCCCCCACTATAAGTGGGGTTCGCTTAAGCGACATCGAGAGGGTTTTTGGCCTGCCATTTGATAGTTTTACCCCATTTTTTCCCGTTTTGAATTTTGGAAAACCCTTGGAGGAGATTTTAAAGAGACTTTTCGAGGTGATACAATTGGGTTAAGTTTTTACAACCCTAAAACATCAATTCCTTTTAATCATTTGTGGATTTTTACATCAATTGGGCAAGTATATGTAACCCTAAAACTTTGAATTGTGTTATTATTCCGATTTTGATTTCCTAATTATGAAACTATTATATTGTATATATTGAGATCCTTGAGTTGTCGTTCATGCTTATATCTTCACATGAATCCTAGTTGATGAGATTTTGATGAAAGCCTTTGTGCAATTATTTTCCTTGCATTGATTTTAAAATTTAAATAGAGTCAAAAAGAAATTTTAAAGAATCATTGAGAAGAGTTTTAAGAGAACTTTAATGATCCCAATTTTTATTTTTATTTTATTTAGAAAGAAATATTATTTCTAGAAAAGCATAAAGAGTTTTGAGAAGTATTTCAGACAGATTAAATACATGAGTTCGATTACCCCTTAAAGAGGGCTTTTGAGTATCAACTTAACCTAGTGAGTATTTTATATCATCATATTATTATATTTTTTGGAGCAGTATTGAGCACCGAGTTGGTTGAGAGTTCAGATAACTCATAGCCTCATAAACTACGACGCCTATCTTCAATCAATAGAGGCTTCATGGATAGACAAAGTTAGTGAGTCAGTTCAGTCTTTTGTATTCAGAAGTTTTAAGCATTGTTATCATTATTTATATTCAAATTTATTTCAGAATTTTGCACGAGATACCTTTAAATGATTTAGAATGTCCATCTCATAAGGCTTCTGCATGTATGTATAGTTTTCCGCTCAGTAGTCAACCAGATCAAGGGTTCGCTTGAGACCATCAACGGTTCTGAGTATCGTGCATGTCCTGGGTGTAGGCTCGAAACGTGACAATTAATTAACATAGAGTTGGACTAGGGTCAGTCTACCCAAGTCCCAGAACTATGTGTCACCGTAGGTTTATGTAGCCCCTATGAACGCATGCTTTCAGTTTAGTGGTACCACGTTAGATCAAATCAATCTTTATATCCTGAGTATATTGAGTCCTTTTTTTTGTAGGAATTATACATTGAACTCCATGTTTAGATCACATGGTTATATGTCGGTTAATAGTATCTCCCACATATTAGTTTCAGTTATTAATGCATTGAGCTTGTACTACTTGGTCGTTGCATTCAAATTATATATTTTAATTTTGTATTCAGTCCAACAATTCATATTGAGCATGTTCAACATATTAGTATAGTGCATGTCTCACATATTCAGTATATTCAAAGTACTGACTGCATACCTTCCCGCGCTATATTATTTTAAAATATAGGTTCAGACGCTCAACATCGTACTTGCGGTTAGTATGATCTCCGATCATCTTAGCAGCAGAGTTGGTGAGTCCTCATATTTCGAGGCAATCCTTATGTTTATTTCAGTTGCTTATTTCTTTCTGGGGTTTATCCCAACAACTGGTCCTCATGTTTAAACAAAGTATTTTCTAGAAAAAGACTACAAAT
>JAJOOO010016105.1:0-18595 GCA_029582685.1 Solanum piurae
GAATTTATATATTCAGTTTTTGAATGTGGGCGAAAACACATTGTCTGCCTTGAGAGGAAGATCTGTAACTGTGGGAGATTTCAGATAGACGAGATACCCTGTGCTCATGCATTTGCTGTTTTCAAGAAGAAAAACATTATAGATATACATCCCTACTGCTCAGATTACTATAAACCAGTTGCATTGGCAAACACTTATGAAGTTCCGATGGTTCCAATGCCGGATAAGGAGGATTGGTCAGCACCAGAGGTTGTTTTGCAAGAAATCGTATTGCCACCAAGATACAAAAGGCTGGCTGGACGACCAAGGAAAAAGAGGAAGAAAAATCCAGGTGAAAAAATAAGCAAAAACACAAGCCATTGTGGATGTTGTGGACAGGAAGGTCACAACATAAGGACTTGTACTTTCTTCCCAAAAGTAGACTAACAAAATTCTTTGTTAAAGCTGCTTTTATGTTTCAGATACATTATATTTGAAATAATGTATCATCACTTGTTTGTTAATAGTGTACAATATATTCTGATTGTGGAAATTGTATCAGTTTGTGTATTTCAATTTTACAATTATATAATGTATCATAAGTTAAGTGAAATGAGCCACCAACTAGTGAGAATAAATTGACCAAAACAACCAGAATAGTAAAGCTGTGTTTCCTTATGGATTATTGAATCTGATACATTGAGTTATTAAAGTGCAAAGGAATCGGCTGATAAATTTGAGCAAAAATTATTAGAGCATGAAAAGAGTGTCAAAGTATCGGTTCCTATCAGAAGCAATGAAAATGAATGAATTCATTTATTTATGAATTAATGAATATGATACATTGCATTCGTAAAGTGTGGAAGTATCCGTTTCTACAAGAAGTAATGAGCATAAATGTTGTAGTGTGTTTGAGAATTAATGTATCTGATACAAGAATGTTATCTAATTTTTGTATCAAATTATATACGACAAGATTGTTCATCAATGTACTTCATATATAACAGGTGAAAAAAATTAAAAGTTGCGATACATTAAATCTAGAATTAAAGTATCTCAAAAACGATAACACTATAAAAAAGTGTCTAAGATCTAATCAACATTGACCACATCTTCTTGAGCTGGTTCCTTAGAATAACTTCTAGGCCTTGTGGGATCATCATTTTCACTAACGTATCCTTCCTTAGCCTTTTCAGTACCATATTGCCATAAAAGGGCTCTATATCTTATACGGAGGTAGTCTGAACGGAAACCAATTTTGGGAACAGGAATTCCATCGCTAAGGTAGTCAGCATAGGCAGCAACATACATTCCACAATCCCTTAAAAAAGTGAGGAATATACATTATAAAGAGAAAATAATATACACTGTAACTATAAAATAAAAGACCTGCTAATACTTACAAGCTATCACATTTTTGTTGCATGATGTCTTGTGTGAATTCAACTTTAAATGTGACGTTTGGTTCCAAAAGCATTCCAGTTTGACTGTCCTTGTAAGCATCCAATATGACCAGTTGGTTCGCTTAGTTTGATCGAAAAAACCACTGTCATGAAGGAAAGATGACAGCATAGTTGCCAACTTTTTTATCTCACCACATGGCTCTCTTACTCTTGTACCCATTGATGAATCGTATACGCGAATGAGCCTCTCTTTTAAAACAACAACAGCCAACACCCAATGGAACTCACCATCTGAGTTCACCGGAATGTATACCTCATCAACTAGATGCCATGGTAATCCAGCCGGAATGAAAAATCCTTTGATTATGTTTTTAATTGATCTCTCGATTGCAAATACAACATCACCACGCGCCATGTGCTCTTGCGTAGTTAAATTATCATCAGAAGCGCTGCAGTAGTACCTATTTTATGCATCATTAATAAATGTCTTGAATAAGAAATTGACAATGGTGAATCGGTACTCATTAGGGCTGTGTAGTTTTGACTTCTTCCTTAAGTAGTACAAAACTATATCGATGTGTTGCAACATAAATTTAAAAGAAAAAACACAAAATGTTAGACTATGATAAAGCACAACAATCAAAATGTCATAAAAATGTACCTCATCTGATTTTGTATCATATACACATTCAAGATAATGTATATGATACAAAATATCAATGTATCATAGATATATTAATAATGTATCTTTCTATCATACATCATCTGATTTTGTATCATATACACATTCAAGATAATGTATATGATACAAAATATCAATGTATCGTACATACATTAATAATATATCTTTCTAGCGTACCTGATCTGTCCAGCATTTTTTTGGCTGAGATATGGCATAAAATCAATTTTTATTCTTGGCAAAAGCAACTACAAAGTCCATGTGTTCAAATCCAAATCAAGCTGATTTGGCTCTGTATTTATCATCCATTGGTTTCCTATATATATATAAATATATATCACAATTCTAAACAAGTGAAAACAGTCTGATATTTTACTGTGTGAAAATATTAAATTGTTACTCACTTGCTGGCATGATTTTTAAGGAGGCCTTTACAGATCCATTTGGAGTATTCGTCCAATAAATTTGACAGAGGTTGATAAGAAATACCAAATCCATCAAATGGGGAGATCGGACGAACTTCTTCTTCAACTTTCTGTTTTCCTTTGTCAGTAGAATCAAATTCAGTCACATATGGAGATTGAAGAATTCTTGATGGCATCCGATTCCGTTGAACAGGGGTCTCTGATAGTTGATACACGACCATCTCATTACCCAATATTTCAGTGGGTAATATACTGTCAGGTACAAATTGATGTGTATCGGTCAATGAATGTGACTTGACATCACTCAATGGTTGAACACACAAAGGACTATGAAGACTTGCAATAAGTACGTCTATAGCTTCTTGGGTTCCAGCAGAAATGGATGTCGATGTGGTAGAATCCTATATTTTTAAATCAATAATAAGAAAATTGTATCATTCAATAGCCAACAACCAATCAAAGAAAATATTTAGAATTTACCGATGTATCAATGTTTACTGGAACTTTGTCTGGAAGTGGGATGTTATCAGCAACATCTTGAACCGCAGATGATTGCTCATTTTTTTTGTGTCAAGATCTACTACATCATCCTGATAAGCAACACGATATTTTTTGTTATAACGCTAAAATAAATGAACAAAAAACTTATACATAAAATTATACTTACAATAACTTTCTTGGATACATTCTCACCAGATATTTGATCCTTAAATGTATCAACAAAATATAAATAATACTACTTAAGTCAAAAACTAATGTATCAAAAATGGAACAAATACTACAGTAACTGTGAATGATACATTATATGAATAAAGTAATAGATTTATACATAAACGTGTACTTACAACTTCATCGGATACTTCCTCACCAGCTTGTGGATCCTTTGATGTATCATCAAACTATGAAATGAAAAATACTAAATAATTCAAACAATAATATATCAAGATCAATAACTTATACTACATCATTAATGAATGATACATTAAATGATTAACCTATGTCATATATATAAACTTAAATTTACAAAAAAATTCTTAGATACATTTCCTGCAAGAGGAACATCTACTGTAGATGGTGGTTCCGATAGATCATCGTTGCCTCTTTTATCCTTTAATGTATCATCATCCTATGTTGATTAGAATATCAATCAAATAATAATGATTCAACAAGCAAAACTAATCTTACATTTGAAATTTAAACATATTGTAACTACTACACTTATAAATGTTTCACAAATTATTGGCTGTAATTGTATCAATTACAATAATGTATCAGCTGGTGTTGTATACTTTATTGAATATTAGATACTTTAATGAATGTATTCGATTCATACCTCTAAGACCTCATGTTGTTGTACCTGTGTTTCTTGTTCAGCCTCTATATCAGGTTTATCAATGAGGACGTTGTTGACAAACTCCATATCAATTGGAGAATTATGTTCAACAAATTGATTAGTAGTTTCAGGTTGATTCACATTATCTTCTTCAATTACCTCTTCATCCGAGATTGGAAGTGATCTGGCAATTTTTTTCTGCAAGCCAAAAAACCAAAAAATATAATTAGAATAATATTGTAACAAATAATAAAAAATAGTAAAATAACCACTACCTTCCGTTTTAGCTTCCGTTTTATCTTCCGGACTGATTTCATCAGAGCTTTGAGATTATCTTTGATAAAGACTTTAAGATCATCAAACTTATTGTCCACCTTTAAAAATGCGCAAGTAATTAATAATGATTTACTGTGGAACAATTGAGAACATTGAATAATAATTATGAGAATCACTTACATATTCCGTCAGATATTGCTTAACAGATTCAATTTCTGAAAAATCTTTCTTTTCTTTGGGATTAGATGAAGGACCAACTGAATCTGGAATAGGGAATGGTTCTTTTTCTATCACAGGGAACTGCTTTGATTGATTGTTCCATTGCTTGTTTGGTCAAAACAACTTTCTTTCTTCTCTTCGGAGGGGGGGGGGGTGTAGATGATGTACCAGATACGCGTTGTTCCATTGGAATATTTTTGTGTTTGGTCAAAATAATTTTCTTTCTTCTCTTCGGAGGGGAGGGGGGTGTAGATGATGTACCAGATACGCATTGTTCCATTGGAATATTTTCGTGTTTGGTCAAAATAATTTTCTTTCTTCTCTTCGGAGGGGGGTGGGGGGGTGGGGGTGTAGATGATGTTCCAGATACGCGTCTACTCCTCCCAACAATCTGATCCGGTGGTTTAGAAGAGAAATCCTCAAACCCAGGAATGTCATCTGATCCAGCTTCTGTAGGTTTATCTGCAGACAAAGAATTTTTGGTATGAGAGACAACCAGATTGTCCGGCAACTGAAGTATAATCAACTCCTCACGAGTCGGTTGTATGTTGGTACATGCATTCTAAAAACAAGTTTGTAAAGTTAGAATAGAAAAAATAAAGGCAAATTTAAATATATAAAAATGATCGATACCTCAGTAAAAATAGTAGACATCAACATATCAAATTTAGGCTTGACACCAACAACTCGCAATTTAGTATCCTTGGGATGTAGTCTCCCTCCTTGACAACAATTTCGTCATTTAGAACGGATGCACATTCATATACCCACACATTTAAAGCATAAGGCATGCCACTTAAACGATACAACTGCTTAACTTTGGTTCTCTCTTTCCTCTATGACATCATTAACCTTGAAAATGCACGTTGTCCCCAAGGAAAATGTTCATATGTACCGTTTTCAACCATCAAGAAGTCATTAACATGGATGGGTGATTCAGGTAGTTGTGAGAGAACAAATGTGTTGAGGAAGTAGAGAATTCCCATGTGGAAAGCATCCTGATCGTTGTCCCAATTACCTTGAAGAAAACGGTTAACAAGTCGTGCCTTACTCACACTATTAGACTTTACTAAATCCGGAAAATATTTCTGAATAAGGCTGCTCTTTGAGGTATTGGGATACTGAAAGTCATTGGGATCTCCAATGCATTTCAATCCTGTTATCATAGCAAATTCTTTTATACCGAAGCGCAAAATAATCCCATTCGCATGCCGAACATGAAGCTCGTTAGGGTTATCCTGTTCAATCTCAAGAAGCAACAAACATTTGGATATTTGGCCTTGATAGTTGCAGGTATGAATGTCGGCATATGGCCCAAAAATAGAATTTGTAAACAACTCGAAAGCCTCGACATTCATGTACTTTTTCAAATCTTGTACAAAGTCATTGTTGTATGCTGCACCAAATTTCAAATAGTGTGTAGGAATTTGCTTGATAACATAACTCATAGTCTGTAAGAATCCAAAAACATAACATAATATTATGCAAAAATAACAACCTGTTATTAAGATGATACAAAATATAACACATTGTTAAGAAAGACACATTAATGACTGAGATACAAAAAATAACAGATACACAAACAAACCCACAAACAAAACACGTACGATTCACATACAGACCCATAAATAAAACACATTATATGTAACTGATACAACATTTACTATGAAAGACACATTATATGTAACTGATACAACATTTACTATGAAAGACATATCATATGTAACTAATACAATATTTAGTATGAAACTTGAAATAACAGATACACATACACAGACCCATAAACAAAACACAAACGATACATTAATGATCGAGATTTTCTGAACAATGCATGTTATAACAGTTGAAATAAAATACATTATAATTTGACTTAGTTAGGGTTAGTGTTTAAATTGATTACAGATAATAACGATACATTAAATAAGAGAGTTGAATTTGTGCATTTTTTGTATCATAAATTGATTAACTAATAAAAAAAATTACAACATTCGAAAGAAGAAGAACTAAAACCTAACCTCAAGTAATGGAGGTCGAGAAATTGGAGGGGCAAATTTTTGACCCCTTTTTTTGGGGGTTTTACGAACGGTTTTTGAAGATGAAGCAAAATCATTTTTCTTCTTTCCATCTTTTACATTTGCCATTAACAATGGGTCGTGTAGACTTTTGGATCTGTTCTCCTCCTAACCAATATCTTCATAGTCATATATCCGATTAGTGTTAGCATCATCCATGTGATTCAACAGTTAGAAGAACAAACAAAAGAGTATTTCAACAGTATAAGAAGAAACAAAAGAGGATTACAAGAAAAGTATCAAATTTACCTAGAGTATACGCAGAGAGATACTTGATTTTGAAGAATATTGGAGAAATCAACTGTAAATCAAAATGTCGAGAAGTTTTAGGAGATAAATAAGAAAAGAATGAACTCTGGTTTTTAGCGTAGGAAAGGCCCAATATTGTATCCGTGAGATTTTTTGACTTAAAAGAGAAAAAGAGGGATTTTGGGGATTAATAAAACTATTAAGGGAAAATAGTAATAAGTAAACTTAAAGGGGAGATTTGTGTCATTTATGCAAATTTAAATGATAATTCAAACAATCCACTCTTATGTTATAGTGATAAACTATCAAACTACACATTTAATGAGTATGAAAATACTTGATGCAATTACCTGGATAATGGAGTGTGTCACTACTGTGTCTTATTCATTGGTTCTCAATAGGGGATTAACTAAACATTTCCCAAGGAAGAGAGGAACAAGACAAGGTGACTCCATGTCACCTTACTTATTTGTACTAGCAATGAAATACCTCCATATGGTACTAAGTATACTATCTATGAACACACAATTCAAGTTTCATCCCAGATGTAAGAAGCTTGTTACCATTCATATATATTTTGTTGATGATTTATTGATGTTCTGTAAAGATGATAGCATATCTATTGAATTGATCCAAGAAGCTTTTCACAAGTTCACTGCAGCTTCAGGTTTACAAGAAAATGTAGACAAAAGTTCCATCTTTATATCTAGGTTTAAAGATTCAGAAAAACATCAGTTACTACAACAAATTGGCTACTATGAAGGGGCTCTACATTTCAAATATCTTGGAGTACCACTTTCTCCCAAGAAACTTAGAGAATGTTTACCCTTAGTTGATAAAATTATTGAGAGAATGAGATGTTAGTCAACAAAACTACTAGCATATGCGGATAGGCTTCAATTGATAAAATCTATAGCGTTTGGCATCCAAACGTACTGGTCGCAGATCTAGATCCTCCCTAAGAGAATCAGGAATCATATCAATAGTCACTGCAGGATCTTCTTATGGATAGGGTCTATATGCTCATCCAAGAGAGCACTAGTCTAATGGGAAAAAATATGTATGCCCAAAGTTTTAGTGGGGGGGGGGGGGAATATGTTGAATCTATGTAATTGGAATAAGGTTGTAGTGGCTAAACAATTATGGGCAATAGCTACAAATGCATACAACCTATGGATCAATTGGTTAAGCATTTACTATATGAATGGTGAGACCTTGAAAACATGCAATATCCCTATAAATGATACCTGGGTGAAAGAAAAATAATAGACTCCAGGGGAATCATTATGCAAGCACCAGGACTTTAGGGTAACCTTAGTGCAAGAATTGATATGCTGACAACATGAGTAAAATTCTCCATCAAAAAACTGTATGTTTCTCAACTAACACAACTCCCAAAAGTATACTCTTCAAATAAGCATTCATCCTAGACATATTAATATTTTGTGGCTGACTTTGATGAAGAGATTAGCTATTGTCGATAGACTTGTTAAGTTTGGGGTTCAACTGGACTCATCATGTGTGTTTTGTAAAAATGTTATAGACATACAAGACCATCTATTCTTTGATTGCCTTATTTCAAGGACATTGTGGTGCAAGATACTGAAATAGTTGGGATTTTTGAGACACATAAGAACCTGACAACAAGAGATAGAATGGGTCATCAACTGGGGAAAAAAGAGAGCAGTACATGGTGCTATCATCTGTTGTGCCTTTGCCATGGTGATCAATATCATATGGAGAGAAAGAAACATGACCAGGTTCTAAAATGGTAAATACCAAGTTGACAGAGTGTGCAAGGAGATAGTTGTTCACATTCATATAAAAAATAGGAATCAAAAGAAATGGTGTACACAGCTTCAAAAGTTAGCTACCTTGCCATGAAGGCAAATTCTTCTTACAATAGAAAATTTGTAGCTCCACAGATGGTCAGATAGCTGGTTTACCTACTGAAATTTGTATCGATTTTTTAAATCCATGGCATGAGAAGTGGCTTCTTAGGTATGTTAGAGTGAGTCCTTATCCATAAAGTTTTCTTTTTACTTGAGAGACATTTGGTCAGCAATGTCTAGTCCTGTAACTATCACTTTTGGAAATAAAATTCTCTTTATTCACCAAAAGAATACTTGATACAACCATTCAAAATGAATTAGGGGAAATAAATTAATACATGAAATAATTGGATATAAGATGAAATTGTTAATTTTATTTAGAAATTTAGAATAAAATATAATATTATATTAAACGAAGAATTTGAAAAGAATAAAATTTTATATTACATGAAAATTACTTATTGAGAAAGAGAAGAAATAATTATATTATGAAATAAAAAAATGAAAATGAAAGAGAAATAATAATATAATATTGAAGAGATTTTTTTTCTAGAGAGTAAAATAGAGAATTGGGTTGGAGTTGGTTGTCTTCAAACATAGAGAATCTCTATATTTAGAGAGTTAAATAGAGAATGAATTGGAGATGAGTAATTCACTCCCTCTTGACTTAGAATTCCAGGACACTTGGTTTTTGTCTTTTGGGAAGAAGAAACATTGATGAAATGATCATCTAACAATACTTGTTATTTATAGTTTGGGGATGTCTATACAAAACCAATGATAAGATATGAATTTTGTAAATATTTAATCGATCATCGTTCTGTCATGATCCGAAATTGAGTTATGATGGAGCCTACCACAAACCCAAGTAGGCAAGTCATAACTCAACTACAAGCGATAAATGCACTAAATATGTAACTAAGCAGAAGCAACAATAAGAAAGAAGAAGAGTTCATAGCATATAAATGTGTATGCGATACAAAATATACAAAAAGTCCCTAAAGTGACCAAGAAGGACAGACTATACAGAGGAACCAAACCCCGAACCCTGTATCACCGGTACAAGAGCGTCTAAGTACAGAAGATATTATACACAACAATTATGTCTAATAGGAACAGATAATACATAGACCGTATAAACGAGGGAAAATAGTAAATCTCGAATACCACGATCCAAAAATGACAACCTCGGAAGATCTGGAGTCAGTTGGAGTGGCTCATACTAGGAGGCACATGAGAAAAAAGATATAGAAATTTAGTATGAGTACCAAAACATGGGGTACTTAGTAATCATCATAGGCCGACCGAGGTCAGATAGAAACTATATAAATAAAAGAGATAGGATAGTACTGACACTATGATTCAATAACTAACTAACAACATACATGCCACTACAAACAATAAAGATAATAAAAAGTAAATAGCATTCGACATCCAACACAAGTAAATCACAATCGGTCACATAATGCAAGATGGTGCAATGCACATGTAGCCAATGCATAAAAGTAGAAGCTTGATAAAATCCCTTGAGCTGCCCGAAATGATCATCTTTCGGACTTGACAATTGATGAAATGCAAGAAATATAATCCGGGATAGTATTTTGAGTAGTCCGAAGTGCTTCCTCGATCTTATCTTTCAACAAAAGCCACAAATCTTGTATGTTTAAAGCAAACCTCCCTTTTTTACCAAAACTCTCATACAATTAGTGTTTCTTCCTTAAAATGTCACATCCTGATAGAAAAACAACAAGTTAAAATAATATGACCTTTTAAAATGAAAATCCCATGAATGTGATGAAATTCCTTTAAAATATTGGAGTTTACTTGAATAACCAATAACATGCTCGCTCGGAACCCAAAGCAAGTTAAATCAAGGCAAAAATATGAATGGGTCTCAAAAACACATTTCTCTCATTTCTAGTTCAAAGCATGTCAATGGAGATATCATTCTCATGAATGCACACCAAACACAATCAGTTCATTCCAACCATACAAACAACCATGTAGATACCCTTCATAGTATAGTCATACTAATCTTGAACTCCAGTCAGTCCAAATCCAAGGCCTCAAACCCACAAACATGATACTAATGCAATAACAACCCGAAATAAGTAGAACAGACACAAAACCATGCTAAAGAAATAAACACTAATAAATCTAAGTTTAAACCACCAAGAAGCATTCTGAGGATCCTAAATCGTCAACCAAGACTAAGGTTAATCCTAATCTAAGGCTTATGACGAAAGTACTAGGCTAATGATATCACTCAAATCACTCTCCTAAACCAATTAAAAGAGTGAGCGGTCGTAGTCAATATAAAACCCAACAAAGAGTGGCGGTCGAATCCCATAGAGAATAGTATATCGTGGAGAATTCCTTATCAAGAAATTTGCACATTAAAATAGCTCATTTGTAATAGTAAGAACAATTGGGTGGATGATACCACCAACTTAATATAAATCTTCGATTATCAATTATTGCAATTAAGCTAAAATATCGACAAAATCAAGAATTAATAAGCAATCAAGGGGTGCGGGGATTGTAAATTGATGTCACATAGGGGTAATTTTAGTGCTCTATAGTGATGAACATTCATGAATAGGCTAAGTCGTCTTCATTGACGCTAATCATCTTTCGATCTCAAAGCATCTATGCCTAGAACCTCATTTAAGTCTCATCTAAATGCCAATCCTAAACAACACAATACCTTACTATTTTCTCTCTTTCAAGAATAGGGCAAATAGATCTGACCATAACCTTTTTTTTCAAGAAAATAACAGACATCAAACCTAATTGCTAGTATTAAACTAATTACCCACTCTAGTTAATCTCTTTCGAGCATCAACCGAAGATCAGAAATAGGAATTAAGTTTATAACCTTAACCTTTAAGTTAACCCATGGTAATTAGACCAAATTCATGTATGAACAACAACTAAACAGAGCATAAAACAATACCCACTACATTAAATAAACACCCAACACCATTTTAGCACCCTTAGATATTGGGGTTTTAACCACCCATCACAAAAAGTAAAGATATTATACCTTCCACGAAAGCAGCCACAGGTAACTTGAAATCAAACAATTACACGTAAACCCACTTTGGATTCAAGTTCAATTTATCAAAATCAAACATTATGTTGTAAAACCCGAAAAGCTAGAAAGTGTTCTTTAAAGGTAAAGTATTCTAAGACTCTTCTCAAAAGAGAACTTTTTGAACTCAGCAAACTCCCTAAAAACTGTATCCTTTGGGCTATTTATACTTTTCCAAATTTTCGCCCAAAATTCATTTCACAACTGACTTAGCGACGTTAGTTGGGCTTACCAAAGCTGTTTGGTGAATCACCCTTCTCTTTTCAGCTCGCCTTATGATGCTCTAGGCTTTAGGTGTTTGAATCTCAGTTGGCGAACTCGATTGAGTTTGTCTTTCACGTTTGGTGAATCACCGAGTACCACCTTGGTTCACTTTTTGAGCATTCAATCTTTGCTTTGCGCACTATCTCTTTGGGCGACATGCATTAGGATCGTTGTTCTCAATCAGTGCAGTGCCTTTTTTCAGTAGTTTGCCAACCATCTTTGACAGACACAAGTGCTATGTGCTATCAATTTTGGTGAGGTCATGCTCCGTTGGCGATCTTTCCTTCTTGTATCGCGATAAAAAATGTTTACTTTGTACTTCTTTTTGTATATTTGGTCATTCTTTCAAACATTATTCCTTGCCTTCTCCAATTGACTTTATAGTTGCGAATCATCAATATTCTATCAGAATTGGATAAAATCAGGCATTGAGGACACCATTTATTAAGCTAAATGGACCTTAGATGAGTGCATATCTACCACTCATCAACACCTCCAAATTAAACTTTTATTGTCCCAAGTAAATCAAGAACACAATAAAATCAATAAGGGTGTCTACAACAGGACTCAATGAGAGCTAACATGCAAGTGCCATAACAAGACTACTCTCAATAACATGTCACCCTCAATCATGATAAAACAAACTTCAAATGATTACTAGCTAGCACTACAAAAATCCCCTGAATTGCCAACAAAATTATCAGTTGGTAAATTGATTAAATTGGTTAGCAAATGAATTTTCCAACTGAATACCAACTAATGTTAATCCGTTGCTAAAAAGCTTGTCACTAATTTTTACCAACCCATTTCAGTTAGTTGGTAAAATTACTGACTAAAATTCAGTTGGTAAACACATAAACAACTTGTTGGCAATTGTTGAAATGTAGCCTTCGAATTTTCGTTGGTAAATTCACCAACCAATTTTCGGTTGGAATAGTTTTGGTAAGCTTACTAACGAAGAGCAAAAGAGTTAGTAAATTTGGTTCTTCATTATTCAATTTTGTTAGTGATATGTTGGAAGATAACAACTTGGTTGGTAAGTTCGATAGTAAATTCACCAAAATGCATTGGTAATCGATTAACAATTTCAATTAAGAAAAAAAATGTTGGTATTTCGTTAGTAAATTACCAATGAATTTTAAATCTATAAGTAAGTATGACTATCTACTTTTGTAACTTACATTACTAATTGGTTTGTATTTTAGAAACACAAAAAGCTTATTACTAAATCGTTAGGAAGCTTACTAACTGATTGTTATTTTGTTGGTAATGTATATCATTTATGTTCAATAATTGATCAATGATTGATTGGTAATGTATATTGCCTTATTACTTACTAAATGGTAATTCGATAGTAAAGTTTCACTTTATATATTTATATTAATCAATAGCTTTTACGAATCTTAAAAAGTCTGGAAACATACACTAGTTCTTTGATAAATTATAACTTGAATAAAACAATGCAAAACCTAAGATGAAGAGTTCAAAATAAATCTAGAAACAGGCAATGCAAAACTTAAGATGAAGAGTTCAAAATAAATCCAAATACAGAACAAACAATGCAAAATCTACTTAGGATAGTTTAAAAAATTTAAATGACTCTTATCATTATTTGACAATGGGTCATGTCTAAGTGTCTCGACCTAGGGGTACTCCCCAGATGTAACAAGGCGTACAAGACCCCGAGAGGCCTCGTAAAAGCCCCTTAGCATATCATAACATAAAGTAATAGAACTGAGCGGAAATTTAAAACATTTTTTTATAACATCAAAGTTTCATAAAACGAAGTGGAAGTCTAATACATTTGTCTCAAACCATCCATTACTTGAAAGTATTTGGTACACAACCCATACATTAGTCAAAAACATAAAATGAAAGACATAAGGAAATGGTGGTCAAATCCTCGAATGCTATGAGGACTCACCAAATCTTCACTCCTTGCTCTAATATGAACCTAGCCACGGGGATGAAAGTCAATATCACCGGACCCTACATTTGATAAGAATGTAGGCAAGAGTATGTGTTAGTAAAAACATGTACTAAATAAGATAGCTAGAATAATCATCACATAGACATAACATAGGCATTAGTCAATATAAGACATAGGCTATACGCATAAGAGATAACAACATAAGTCATAAGCATATTCAATGCACATAAATCATCATGCTATAGAAGGAGCACTTCTCAAGTAACCTCAACTTGTTCTTACTCAATACTTAGGTCACCCGTCTTTAGTCATACATATCAAGGAAGGCAATTCAAGCAACAATCCAAGCTAACCTATCATCATACAAGTAATCCTCATATTAAAACATGTTTGCAATACTTCGTTGAAGTAATCTTGTTTCATCATAACTATGCTACTTTGATTAGGGATTAGTCCCCCTTTGGCTATTCTTACTATTCATGGAAGAGTAATTCTTTACTAGTCCAAGACAAGTCATCAATCATGAATGGTTACGATTTACCAATTCAAGGCTACCAAGGAAAATCACCTCATTATGCTTGACCAATCTAATCATGGAAAGCACTTTACTATGCAAGTCCAAGTTATTCAAGGAAAGGCACTATTGCTCAATCCAAGCTACCATGATATGATGTGGCCACACCAAGTCAATTTACCATGCAGAACACTCTATTGTGCTTAGTTCAAGCTAACCATTGGAAGGGTACTATTGCTCAATCCAAGCCTATCCATGAGATCTACTAACTCAAGCTACCATGAAATGGTCTTGTTTTACCAAGTCCAGATATCATAAAGGGATACCGTATTACCACTTCAACCTACCATGGATGAAGCATTTACATTATGCTAACCCAAGCTAAGTCTTATCTATCATAGTTTATACATGCTTTGATTCATTTTAGGTGAGCAAGCCTTTCAACCTAGAATCATTGTATGTGAGAAAACATTTCACATTCATGCATTCATACTTCATATATTCATAGTGTAAATCATGTGGGTAACTCCTTCCACAACAATTCAATCTACTGATCAACATTCATCAAACAGCTTTACTCTCAAAGACCTACTAAACATAATTCATCATACATGCCTTAGTCTCAAGACAATTTTAATCTCAAAACCTACAAGTCATAATTCATCATGTATACTTTAATCTCAATAAAATCATATCTATATGCTTTACTCTCAAGAAATTCATGTCTATATACTCTAATATAAAGAAATCTACCATGTATCTCATCAATCCTAAAGGAATACACCTAAATCCTCAATTTCCCCTTTCATGGCATAAAACTCACTTACATCAATTTCATATTTCTAGACATGAGTTAGACATGGGTACATGTAAATTCATCCTAAAAACATGTAATTCTATCAATTCAGTCATAAACAATCATAATCCACTTAATTGGATCAAAACCCATAACAGTAGAAGAAACCCTAACTAGAATTGGGGAATTCTTATTCTAAATTGGGGAAATCATGGGGGCTCCATGGATGAAAGGATTACATGGATGAAAATTCATCATACCTTGACTACAAAGCCCATAAATGCTTGATGAATGGAGACTTGATCTTGACCCTAGCTCCAACTCTTTCTTCTTCTTCAAGTTCTAGAGAGAGAAATATTTGAGAGGATGAACTTTGGGATTCTTTTGGGGTTTTGGAAGTAATGTCTTGAATGGTAAGTTCAAAGGGTTAAAATCACTTATATAGGTGGACTAGGCTTAGGCAAAATGACCTCACTTTAATTTAACTCGAATCAGAAAGTCCCAAAATACCCCCACTTGGCAGCCCACTGTCCAGTCTTCATGAGAGGCACCGCGAGTCGTGGTATTCACCACTGGCCGTGGTCCTACTCGTGGTCTTGGACCAGTCGCTAGGTCACCTTTCCTTGGCTCCTAAGAGGTGAAGGCATCACCACGAGCCTTCCCATGAGCCGTGGTCATCACCACTGTCCGTGAAGTGGCTCGTGAAGAAGAGTCTAACTTGGGCAGCCCTTGGGGAGCTACTGCCTAGCCACCACGGGCCGTCGTCCTCACCACTGGCTGTGGTGCCATCGTGAAGGTGGGGGCAGTGCTTAGGGAGAGTTGGGAATCGTTGGGAATCGTTGGCCTTTCCCTTGGCCCTTGCCTTTTTTACTTGGCTCTTGTCCCTTGTCCTTGGCTTGTTGCCCTCACACTAGCCCTAGTTAGTCTACTAGACTACGGGGTGTTACAATATCTCCCTCTTGGGGACATTAATCCTCGAATGACATTCTAGGAATCTCTTAAAGGAAACGACTCTTGACTAGCAGCCCATCATGCATGCAACTCATCTAAATGCACACCACCAAGGATGAAACATCAACTCCAAGATAAACATACTCATTGCACCATATGGAAGGTAGGAACTACATCTAACAACCCTAAATGCACAAAATCTCTACATTTCTCATGTTCAAGGAGGATATATCATCTCCAAGCTAAAATCATACTCAACACAATCTCATGGAGCCTATATGCAATCTAAACTTATAGCATACATTCAAGGAGGAATCTCTCAACTCCAAGCTAAGGCATGTTTAACAACTCATTTCATAAAGTCTATAGGGAACTCGTACTCAATGCACTACAACATGAGGACAATAAATCAGATAAACTTATTTTCTTTCTAAACATAAGCTTTTCATGAACATGCATAATCATAAAGAAATCATGGGAATAGCTAAAACACACATGACTTCATACAAAGAACAAACCATGAGGAACTCATCATCTCAAGCTTAAGGAGGAGTATAAGGAAAATGATGAGGATATTGGGACATATTATCGGCCTCGGCCTCCCAAGTGACACCCTTTAACTAACACCCTTAACTAAAAGATTTCTCCATAACATTTCACGGGAGCAACTTCCTTGTACCTTAACTTCTTAACTTTCTGGTTAAGATCTCAACCGGTAATTCTCCATAAAAAAGATTCTCATTAACTCCCAACTCTTCTAAGGGAACTTATAGATGTCGAATCTCCAAGACACATCTTAATCATAGAGACATGGAATACCGAATGCACATATGCCGACTCATTAGGCAACCTAGATCATAAGCACCCTTACCAACATATCTCAAGATCTCATATGGGTCTACAAAATGAGGACTAAGCTTCCCTTACTTCCCAAACCTCGTTACACCATTCTTAGGTGAGAATTTCAAGTAAACCGAAATCATGAACATTAGGAACACTTAACGACCTTGCTATCTAAGCACACCATCTCCCCCTTGGGAGCAAGCCTAAACGGACTTTATAAGCACCATTCCTTTCAATTTAACTAAGGTAGGATCAAGACATCACTAGGCTTTCACACCCGTCACACAAGACGATTCTGAACCAAACAAAATCCCCAAAATTCATAATGACCACCTCGGGTTCTAAAATCAATAGGAGCATACTAAGAGTACGACCAATCTCTACTAAGGATAAAATCAAGGCCTAGCATATCAAGTCTATCAAGTCACAAAAGACAAAGCAACACCAGAATCTAATAAAGCATAAAACACATACTGATAGTCACATCTGGTAGACACTCTTGTTCACCTCTAGCTTGGAGAGCATAAAATCTATTTTGCTTTGGAGCATTCGCACCCGAACCACTAAGAGGAGCTTGCTTACCCTCTCTTCTCTTAGCCTGTGTCATTGGACAATCCCTCATTTTGTGGGCACTTGCACCACAACTAAAGAAACCTTCTATGCCGGCTAAACACCTACCCTCATGTTTCTTTCCATACCTAGCACAAGTAGGCCATAGGGATTCACTACTAATTCCTTGCGGTTTAGGGTTAGACACCCTATCTTCAATATACTTAGGATCATTGGAGGAAGCTTGCCTAGAAAACTTTTGTCGATTCCTAGGACGACCATGTCCATCAAACTTTACATGAGGGGAATTATCATCATCAATTCTAGACCTCTTTTTCTCCCTACATCTCTCTTTAAGTTTCTCCTCCTCAATTTGTTGGGCATGAGTCATAAGACAAATAATATCCATGTCATTAACAAGCATAGCTGTCCGAAATTCTTTCACCACTAGATCGGACACACCCGACATAAACTTATTCATTCCTGACCTAGGGTCGGCCACTAGAGATGGATCATATTTTGACAACTGAGCGAACTTTAGAGCATACTTATTCACACTCATATTTCCTTGACGAAGGTTAAGGAACTCATGCACATTTTCTTCCCTCATCTCAAGGGGAAATAACCAATCAAGGAACACAAATTTAAACATTTCCCACTCTACGGTACCCGCTCCTATAGGCCTAGCTTCTTTCCATTGATTTTACCACAGTTGGGCCACACCTAGGCCTGGCAGGGGGACCGGGTCGGCCCGCCCCGGCCCGAGACCGGTTCGAGAATCGGCTCGCCGGACCCGGTCCCGTACAGTTCCCGGTTTTGGGGGGGGTTCGGGATAGGGGACCGGTTCACCCGTTTGGGCCCGGGCGACCCGGCCCGGTCCCGGCCCGCCTGAACCGGCCGGTTCGCGGGATCCCGGTTTTTTTTTTTTTTTTTTTTTTTAAAAATTTTTTTCCAACTATCCGTTGGGGCAATGGCTAGTGGGCCCCCCCAACGGATTTATTCCCCTTTTTTTCCCTTTCCCAACACCCCCTACCACCCCCACTTTTAATACTTTAATTTAAACCCTCAAGTTATTATAAATACACTTTAACCCACTTTTAATATTATAAATACCCCTCTATCCCTTATTATTTCTTACAAAATCATCTATTCTCTCATCTATTTTTTATATCCTCTCAATCTTAAGT
>JAJOOO010016106.1:0-15526 GCA_029582685.1 Solanum piurae
CACACACACTCCATGCATAAACATAAATATTATGTGTCTATGGTGTCAATTGAAAGGCTAATTCTCATATGCACCTTTACTCACTATTATGCATGAAATGTACATGACCATGAAGATATGACTATGTACGATATGATATGATTATGTACGATATGCTATGACTACACATGATAAGTTAAGATTATGGTAGTAAAGTTGTGTTGTATGAAAGGTTATTCTCATGAACACACTACGAATATAATGTGAAAGGTTTACTCACATGTTAACGATTCTAAGGTTGAAAGGAGATTCTCACCCTAATGAATCTTTAGCTATTATGATGTATGTTGGTTTAAGTGCCTAGTGCATTTTTGTATAAACCTAACTTAAAAAAAATTTAATATGACTCATAAAGGGAATTATGCTTAGCATCGAGTGGATATGAATATGAGATGGGTTCCTTCACATTAGTTGTTGGGTTCACATTACGATGTCTCATGAGATGGAAACCTGCACTTTAGTAGTATAAGGTTTCCAGTAGCAATCTCCATATCCCATAACTACGTGCCCACATAGGTATTATCTAGTGGATCCACATAGAAGCTATTATGTATGTTCTACCTTAGGCAAGTAGGACCTCTTTTTTAGGTGTGGGATTAGAACACCGGATTCCATGTAGCTCACATTGTCTATGTCGGTTAAGGCTATTATCCCTAAATGACACTAATACGATCTGTGATAATAACATGGACTCTAATTATGACTTCTTAAGAGGTACTACTTAGTATGAGTGAGGGTGTGGGACTTCACCCATACATTGCACAAGTGGATCTTAAGAGGGGTTATGGTTAGGTCCTATTATGAATGAAGACTTATGAATTATGTATGTCTGATATGAATGAATGCTAAGGTTGACTTTACTTATTAAAAGTTATTATTATGAATGTCTCCTTACTTATGTATGTTGGCTATGAATGAATCAAAAGTAAGATATGTATGTCGTTAGTGATCAAAATGTGATACTTAGCATATGGTAGGGTTATGGGACCTTACCTTTGCATTGCACTAGTATGACTTTGCGTTGCTTATATGTTAGTATGAACTTATGTTAATTATGATCATGGTGGCCTAGAAGTGATACTTAGTGTAGGTAGGACTATGGACCCTATCTATGTATTGCACAAGTAGAGCTTAGGGTTACTTATTATGTTGTTCTATTATGATGTTATGATCTTGATGTGTGACTATGCATGTGTATTATGTTTTGGAATAGATGGTATGTGCATTATGACTATGTTTGGAGACTATGCCTATGGTAATGTTGTTATCCTTGTGCTTTGATGAACTATATGTGAGTTGTTTATGACTTATGTTCTCCAACTCTTTTAAGAATGATGTTCAAAAGTGCATAGCATGGTTCCAAATAAAATGTCCCCTTTCTAGCATGATTAAATATTTTTATGCATAGCTACCATACTTAGTACGTTTTTGTGCTAACCCATATTTCTTTGTTTTCTACAATGGGGGGGGGGGTGATACATGGAGATGGTAGCTTTGGTTCAAAGGGGCTTGGAATTGGTGATCCTCCAAGATAGTTGATGAGTCCTCAAGTTCGGGGAACAACATCTTACTTAGTAGATATCTTAGTAGTTTCTTTTATTAGTTTCATTTTAGAACTATGTAAGGGTTGTATCCCTATATGTCTAAGTATTTGATTGTATAGATGGTCAATGAGATAATGTTTAGACTCATTTCTATTTTATAAAAGTGGCTTCGATTGTGGAATAAAAAGTTTTAAATTTTTCGCTTATATTCTATGACATATGCAATGATGTATGCTAAGGGCTTGTATGAAGTACGCCATGTCACGTCTAGGGGGTAGTCTCGGGTCGTGACATGAACTAGCGACAATAATCATGCAAGATAACCTCAGAACACAACAACAATTTATACCCACTTCAAGTTAACACCATTACTCACAAATCAATGACACCCACTTAGTAAAACTCAACAATTGGTCTCTTAGTCAAAACCCCAAGAAGAGGGTTTTAGCCAATCATAGCGAAAAGATGAAAATCAACGTCCATTAGGTCTTCCATAACTAGGTCAAATGAAAATTAAAAGTTAAAATCAACTAAGAATCTCTTCTATTACAAAATCTCCAAGAAAATCTTGCTAAAATAGCTGAGAAATTGCCTATAGCAGTGGTCTTTCTCTCCACCTATCTTTCCTTACGTTTCTGAATACCTTCTCTCTCTAGAAAAATTCAATTTAAACAAGTGTGATACATAACTGTTTCCCTGGTTAACCCTAGTCTAATTGATGAAATTGAATAATGTGGGTTTATGCCTTGTGAAAGGAAACTAAGTATTCATAGGTGACCTTCTAAATTGAAGATATGTCTAGTAATTGTTCAAGAATAGAAGCATGTAAACATGAATTGAATTAGAACAATGTGTATGTGATGGATCATGACTAGTAATGATTGAGATTGAACCTTATGATGAAATATGATTAGAATTGCTTAAGAATGAAGCATGTGATTAGTATGTCTTGTGATCTAGATATGTATGATGATTGTAAGAAGTAAAACTTTGAGAGTAGGGCTTGTAGTTATGAATGTTGATCTCCTGGGGCGTTGAGAGTAAGTCTAAGGTGTTCACTTATGAAGGTTAAGGCTTGAGAGTAAAATTCACAGGAGAATGGTAGTCTAATAAATAGAATTGTGGTGGAAAGACTATACTCACCTCATCTACCTTATGAATGATTGAATGTATGAAGCGATAAAATCATTTGAGTTATGGTGAAATCCATGTCTAATGTAGTAATTCTAGATGTGTTGAGTTGATATGAGCTTGGACCTTTGGAAGGGCAGGATATGATAATATGTATCTTTTATGAAGGTTATGGATATGCTTTAAAGACACTTTGAGGGTAAAGTGATTATAATTATGATCTAGTTCTTAGGGTTGTTGTGTTGGATTGAGTGACAAGAAATTTTCTCATGAACATGACATTGTGTATCAGATGGAAGCTTCTACCCTAGTTGAGTTTGGCTTTCCAAATGTGTTCCTTACACACTAGTTGAGTCCAGGTTCCCAAAATGTATCTCATGAGATGGAGACCTTGTACCTTAGTTTAGCCCGGGTTTCTAGTAGCAATCTCATAGACTATCTCACATAGAATGATTCTAGATTGAAAGGTCTTCTCACCTAAAATGAATCTAAGTCCAAGGACTATCAAATGTGAGGAGGCTTGTGGTTATTTCCCCAAGGGTCTTAGTATGAGAGTATGTGAGGTGAATTCCCTTATTCCTATATAGATAAACATGAGGTGGTTTCCCATGTCATGATATGAGGAGTGGGAGGTGATTACCCTTTATGTATGTATGACTCCTAAGGCGAGAGGTGATTACCCATTAACCTTTATATTGATCATGGAGGCGATTACCTATGATCCTTATTAAGTGATGTGGAGGTGAATACCTACATTACACCTTAAAATGGATATGGAGGAGAATACTTATATCTTATTAAAAATGAGAACATGGAGGCGAATACCTATGATTTCCTTAAAATGAACATGGAGGCGATTACCTATGATTCATTAATATGTATTATGTCATGAACTATGAATTGTATGGATTGTAGCTTGATAGGCCTTCCATGATATGTATGACTAAGAGGTGATTTCCCTTGTCCTTTATGATGAACCATGTCATGCTTGAAGAAGTATTCCTTAAGTGTCAAATGTT
Organism: Solanum piurae; assembly: GCA_029582685.1. NCBI lineage: Eukaryota > Viridiplantae > Streptophyta > Magnoliopsida > Solanales > Solanaceae > Solanum > Solanum piurae. The sequence goes on from JAJOOO010016106.1 coordinate 3,734, forward strand.
TAAGATAGGGACTAGTCCCCAACCTATGAGTATGTATGATGGACTACAATGGTACTTAGTATGGGTAGGATTATGGGATCTTATCCATGCATTGCACACGTATAACTTGAAGCTACTTACGAGTGTTCTCTTATATGATGTATGTTTAGATTGGATTGTTGCTATATTTACCTTCCAGAATGTGATTGACTAAAGGTGATAGTTCCCTTTGTCTATCAGAAGTAAGCTAAGGATGACACCAAAGAATGGTAAGTATGATTATGATGACCTAAGAGTAATACTTAGTGTGAATGGGATTATGGGGTCTTATTCATAGATTGCACAAGTATGCTTCGAGGTTACCTATGAGATAGTTCTTTTATGATATGAAGGTCTAAGTAGTGACCATATTATGAATATGTGGTATCTCCTACGCGATTATGCCTTATGTTGACTTATGTTCCTGTTATGACTATGTTGGAGATTATGCTTATAATTATGTTATTGTCTCTTATGCTTATGTTTCATGTTGACTAATCATTATGATATAGTCTCATGATGTTGTGCTAGATAACATATTTAGTACATATTGTACTAACACATACTCTTGCCTACATTCTTATCTAATGTAGGGTTTGGCGATATCGACTTCCTTCTTGAGGATAGGTTTCTAGAAGGGCAAAGGAGTTGAAGAGTTGGTGAGTCCTCATAGCATCAAGGATGTGATCACCTTTAAAATCCTTTATGTCTTTCTTTTATGTTTTATACTATTGTATGGGCTGCGTCCCAAAGTTTATGCAAGTTAATTTAGATGGTTTGAGACAAAGTTTTGTAGACTTCTGCTTGCTTTTAAAAAAACTTAGATTGTATGGAAAAATTTTAAAATTTCCGCATCATTTCTATTATCTTATGTCATAATATGCTAAGAGCCTTGTATGAGACCCTTCGAGGTTGAGTACGCCTTGTTACATCTAGGGGGTACCCCTGGGTCGTGACATGAAATACAAGATACAAGAATACAATATAAAAATAAGGAATACGTCACAAATCTAAAAGTTATCAAATATATCAAAATAGAGTACATAAGAGAATAGGCGGAAAATCAACTATGTCTGACACAAGCCTTCTATTATCATAGGAGTGGTTAGGACAAACCCCTAAACCATATACAAGTCTGGAAACTGAAAGACTAATAAGCAATAAAACTAAAAAGTGTGATTTCAGCCTCGAACCACGAGGACTTACCACTAGCACTGATAAAGCTGAGCAACCCGATCTAGCCACGTCCGAGAAGAGGAATGTCAGATCATATATTATGAAACAATATAGGCACAATAGGCATCAATACTTTGAATGTACTGAGTATGAGAAAATGCTTAAAACGTAAACGTGAAAATTTGACAAGTTCAAAACATGATGATGCATGGCCTTCTAAAATGTAGTAAAGCTTATTGAGTTAAACTTATGAATCATGGAACAAGGTCAATGCAACATTTGAATAGTAATAAGAAATCTTAAATCAAATCATTGAGGAAGTCCTAAAACCTTTGAAGAATATATAGTTCTTTTGTGAGATATTTTACCTTTAACCGACATAGACCATGTGAGCTATATAACATTGAATCAAATATCTTTCCCGCACCAAAATAGGTTGTCCTACTTGATAAGATAAGGGCCATACATGTTAGCATAGGTTTATCCACCAGCTATGTCTATCAAAGACAAATCCTACAGGGGCACATAGTTAGGGACAAAGAGATTGCTACTAGACTAAACCTCTAGTAAAAGTAAAGCCTTCATCTCAACGTCTCCTCGGTGCTAAGTAAAATCTCAATGGAATAAACATAATCATAATAATGTCATAATACTTAGAAAGTTAAGAATCTATCTATACCAACCCAATTATAAGATTTATTTCATAGAATAGCTCCTTTCAAAATCATGATTTTATAATTTGTTCATAAGATACTTACCTATCTAAGTATGTAAATCATATTCATCTTTATAGTGAGAAAACCTTTCACAATCATTTCATACTTTATCTAAAAGTATACTTTATTAATAAATCTTCAACTTAATGATGCTTGCATAACTTCATAATCATAGTCCATATTCATAAAATAGGCATAAGCATGTGTTCATATGAAATAAATTGTAAAACATGTAATTGAATGAAATCATGCATGATTATGATCTATGTATGCTTAATTTTATTCAATTGCCTATTTTCTAATGAGTTTTTGTAACGACCCAAAGTACAATCTAGGTGTGACATGGAACATAGGAGCCCGAGAGGCCCTAAAATGCTCGTTAACTTAAGCATGATGTAAAAAAATACAATAAGTGAAAATAAACAATATAATTCTCAACCCATAAGACGACATAGAATATACCAATAGATTAAATAAGAGAATACGCGAAATACTACTATGTTTGACATAAGCCTTCTACTATCATAGGCGCGACTAGGAGAAACCCCTAAGTCACGAACATAATTCGAAAACAATAAAACTGTCCATGGCCTTGCCCTCAAATCATGAGGACACCAATCCAATTAATCAATAATGAGGCAATGTACTTAAGTACATCTGGGTGGAGGAGTGTCAGATCCTATATTTTGAGACAGTATAGGCACACATATGCATTAGTATTATGAATGTACTAAGTATGGGGAAATGCAATAAAACCTAAATATGATAATATAGTGAATTTAAACATGATATGCATGACCAAGTAAACCGTAATAAAATCCCTTAAGAATAAATCATAAATCATGAACAAGGTAAATGCATATTGAAAACCATAGAAAAGATTTGACAAGGGATTTGAAGAAAACATAGTTAGTTTGTGGGAAATTTTCTGTTAATAAAAAATAAGACCATGTGAGCTATAACATAGAATCCTGTGTAACCCTCACACCAAAAATAGAGAGTATACTTGCAAAGGTATATGTACCAACCCGAAAATTTCTAAGCTAAGGCCCGAACTATTCTTTCTTAACATGTAAGATCGTACCGGGTGATTCTGAAATTTCTCATATCTGTAAAGATAATTTTTTTAATGTGGAAATAAATTTGGATATTAATTAATATCACTAGAATCTCCTAGCACAAAGTTGAGGTGAAAGTTTCCATATCGATTAAATTTTGATGTAAGATTCTACTTGGGTCAACTTTAAACGACCACATCACTAAGAATATAAAGAGTTATGTGGCCCATAACCTATCAAATTAAAGGTACTTCAATCTTCTTTTTAACACCACAAATTTCGCATCAATCCAAGTTTTGAATAACAAGTTATGACCATTTTAGTAACTGACGAATTAGCCGATGGAAAAACATTAAAAAGGTCATTTTTGTCTTTTTACCTCTAAGAAAATCCTAAACGAAGTTATTGACTAATTAAAGAACCAAAACAGTCAGATTTTCATCTCTTAATTCATCATTCTCTTCTCTCTCAAATCCTAAGGCAAAACCCTAAGAAAAAAAAATCAAAGTAGAAGACTCCATTCAAGATTCTTTCAATTTTTTTCAAGATTCTTCTTCAAAGTAAGCCATTCTCCAAAAATTCCATTATTTCCAACTCAAATATTTCCATACAATTATGAATCACTAATGAAAATCATAATTCTTGGCCATAGATATTCCAAGAAACAAATTCAAGAATCTCAAGAAAGATTTTCTTGATTTTTCTACTTCAAGCTAGGGTTTCAAGACTTCTATTCAAGTTCTTTTTCAAGATTTTTCAACATTTTTCAAGAACCTTATTCTTTCAGGTATGTAAGGCTATCATAGTGTTGGATAAGTTCGTTTCACGCCCTAAATTTACTTTCAAATTAGTAAAAGAGTAATCTAGATTTTTATCCCTAGATTTGAGTATTCTTGAGATGAGTTGATTTTGAATTCTTGGGTTCTTGATTCTTTTTGAAATTCTATTCCTAATTATTGAATTGCTATATGTTATGTATTAAGATTCTTGAGTTGATTCGTTCATGTATATATTTCAACATGAACCCTATGAATTGAGTATTCTTGAGATGAGAAGTACCATTGAGTTCTGAGTTCTTGAGTTCTTGAGCACTTGAGTTTTGAGTATTGAGTTTCTATATTGTTATCGAGATCCTTTAGTTGATTTATTCATGTCTATAATTCGGTGGAACCCTATTTTGAGTTATAAATCTTGAGAAGATTTTTAAAGCCAACACTTGAGTTTTAAACTGAGTTTTTGAGGAAGTAAAGATGAGTTTTGAGAAAAAGTTTACAGATTCTATTTCATTAAGAATAAGTGTTTCTAATGTTAGTTTATTCATATAAATATACATATACATATGTAGCTACGTTGATTATTAGACTTGAAAGATAATTTCATAAGTGCGTGTTTCAAGAAGGTAAACACATCTCATGTTTCGAAAAGTATTTTAAGATATGTAAGAAGTCCATTTTTGTAATGGGTGAGTTGGGTGCAAAGTTATGTTAATTATTTTGGGAGTAGTATCGAGCAGCGAGTTCAATTAGAGTCCTTTATGATTTGGAAGTCCCACAAAACTACGTAGTCATCGTAGGATATGATATCATTTATTCTTCATTCGACTCCTCACTATCTCTGAGAAGGCAAATTAGATGGATCCATAGTCACGATATCATCATATACCCCGACAAAGTATAGGATGGCCCTGGCAACGTGAGGTGAAACGTTGTATCATTACTAGGCTCATGGTAATGGTTGTCGGTTAGAGAACCTCCCCACAAGTAAAGTATATTATTTTCATGTTGCCTTCATTGTATATCTTATTGTAAAGCTTAAGTGGTTTTCACTTTATGTATTGATTTAGTTGAGTTTCTTTTAGACATTCAGTTCAGTAATTTGTTTACTCAGCCATATTACATACTTGTACATTTCATGTACTAATGTCAGTCGACCTGCATCTTTTAATAATGGAGATACATGTTCTTCTCAATAAGAGTCTGTTGAAATCACTTCATCTGCTCGTTAGCTTTTGAGTAAGACTTCTTTGTTTCAAGAGGACTCAATTTTCATTGAGCTTAGTAGGCTCGGGTCATGATATTATAAGTCCATATCATACATAATTTCTAAGGTGGATTCACTAGCTAGATGATCTAGGACAATCTTATGTGGGCATGCAGTTTGCACAAAATGATTGATTTTAGAGGCTCGACCTCTACTAACGAGATGACCTCCATCTAAAATTCCTCTTGGTGCTAAGTACATCCAAGCGGAATAAAAAATAAACATAATCATATCAAAATACATGGAAAGACAACAATTAAAGAATACCAATCCAATAATAAGATCATATTAGAGTAGATCCTTCTAAAACCTTGATTTTAAAATAAGCATTTCCTTCCTAAGCATCTAAATCATGATCCCATTCAAATGTGAGAAAAGCTTTCACAAGTCATTGACATTTCATCTTTAAGAACCCTTTAGTCATAAATCATCAATAACATCAAACGTGCATGAATTCAAAATCAATTTATAAACTGAAATTTATAAGTTCATAGTCATAATAAAATATAAAGTCTGGGTCCATATGAAATCAGTTAGATAAAATGCAATTGAATCAAATTATGAATTACAAGATAAAAAAAAGCAAATGAATCATAATAATTGGACAATGAAGAATAGTGTAATGCCCTGAGGCTACCCCCTTGATGTAACATGAGACCTAGGATCACGAGACCCAAGCCAACCCTGAGTCTGGCATACATCAAACATACTAAAAGTAACTAAGTAAAACATGTACTATGCGGAAGCTAAAAACAATGGATATCTGAGATAGAGAAAATACCAACTAGTCTGAATATATAAAATATACTAAAAGGTTAGTGATGACTAAAACAACTACTTAAGAACTCAGGTTGAATTTACTATTATGTTTGAAAAGCCTCTAACTGAGTTTATTTGCTGGGACATGCCCCCCGCTAACTCTAACAAAACTGAAAACTGAAAGTAACGACTAAAATAAAAGGATGTTTATTGTCTTCGGAATATGAGGACTCACCACTAAAGCTGCTGAATGTGGACTGAGAATTGATCTAAGCGTGATTTGGAGGCTGAGTGATTAGTAATGTTTCAAAGACACTTCATCCAATTCTAAGCCTCAATGATCATTAATCAGTATATAACCCAACTAAATGAGTTGGGGTCGAATCCTACAGGTAGCAGTACGAGTATAAGATTCAATTAGGGAGTATGAACTTGTTCAAATCAGTCATAGGAATAAAAATTATCAAATAAAAACATCATTCAAATAAGGGGGTCACACGAATGTCAAATGAGGGGTTTTGGTTTTGATTATCAACTACAAACAATGGAAAACAATACGAGATAACAATAATGAGACGGGTTCTTGGGATGTGATTCAATTATAGGCTAATATAGACAAATGGGTGATTGCAACAATTGATTTCTCTCGAACATAAATAAGCATGCAAAATAAGAACAACCCACACCTTAGTCCATTCACTCTCTCTAGCTGAATGTGTGGGATTGTGTTTAGGATTCACTCTCTTGAGCTTAACCAGGTCAACCCAACACCCACTGACCATCAGTCAAAAACCTTAGCTCTAAAACCTCTCTCTTGAGCAAGCCAAGAACACAAGGCTAGAACTGCATTTGCAACTACAATTGTTAAATTAAACCATAGTTAATGATTGAACTCACTTCTAAATAGCATTTAAAGTAATAATTAGCAACACCCATATACTAAATCAGCCCATAATCACTTTATATTACCCCAAATATTGGGGTTTTAGCTAGACATTATAAAAAGGTAAAAACCATTACCAAATTGATTATCCATCAACTAGGTAAGAGTAAATTCGTCCTTACAATGCTCCAATTAAAATAATCTCAAAGACCCACTTCCAATTTCTCACAAGTGAAAAACTTCAATCCTTCAAAGCTTAGGAAAAACTAGAGAAAACTTGTCTCAGTGCTCAAAATATGAGCTATGATAAGATATTATGATATTCGATACTAAAATAAATGTTCAAAAATATATTAATAGTCTTCAAAAATGTTCTACAAAGAGTCACTCGGTGAAGTAAGTCGAGCCGCCCTTCGGTCACTTTCATCGCCGTTCTTCCTTGGCATTTAGCATCTCACAATATGTAACTTTGGGTGATCTAGCACTGCATCGCGGAACTACTCGGTGATCCGCCGACTGCTCCTTTCTATCACGTACTTAATTTCTTCCCTCGGGGCTTGGCACACTGGAACTTTAGGCGGTCAAATAGCCACTTGGCGATCACCAGGCTGCCTTTCTTTATCCTTTCAGCTTGTTTTGTTCCTTTTTGCTTATTAGTGTCCTTGCTTTGTTCTTCAATCCATATATTTGAAATCAAGGGTTTTACATCAATTATTGACACAAAGAAAGCATTTGAGGATACTAATTCTATATAAACAAAGCCCTAAATGAGTCAAAATCTCAGGGTCATCACTGAGTACCTGAGCCTACATTGTGAAAGGATGTAGCGCATAGTATGCATTAGTACTTGGAATGTACTGAACATGCAAGATATAGATACTAAGTTGAACAAAAATTGATAATCTGAACAAAGCATAACTGAGCAATGATATAAAATGAGAAAGAATGTAAATACTGAAACATAACTGAAAAGGTAAGATGGATGCAATGACCAAGTACTAATCATGAAAATAACATGCTGGACTAAATTTTGAAGTATATACTGAAAACTTGGTCAAATGCACTAAGCGTTTGACTATGGGAGCTACTATTTACCGACATAAACCATGTGAGATAAACGTGGAGTCTGATGTATACGCCCCCATCGAGAGGACCCAACATTCCTTGCTAGGGGTATAAAGGCATAACTGGCGTGATCACTAAATCTAATGCCCAACAGAGGGAACTTATAATCCTACAGGGACACGTAGTTCTGAAACTATGAGAGTACGCTGAACCCTAATCCAACTCGGTGCTTAGTCTACTCCCAACTGAATATATGCATTACAGAAATGTAACTGAAATATGGAATAGCTCAAAGTACTGACATGCAATCTGAGAATGCAACATTTTTATATACTGATAATGTGACATTCGAAATATGGAGCATGATTATCTGTTTAAATGACCTATCAAGTGTAATTCGTGAACTAAGAGAATTTATACTATTAGGGTTCTGGTTTCATGCAAGGAATCAAACAAACTTTCCGAGAAACAAGCTATTTCGATTTAGGATAGTACAACAACTAAATCATAGAAAATATCTATGGTTTTAGAAACCCTAGGTCCAAACAAGATATGAAAAATCAAGGAACTAACTAAATTCTAGGGACCTAGTGGAATAATGGAACCTACTAATGAAATCCCACATACCTGGTGACGGAATCTATGGAGACAGTCTTTGGATTTCGGGGCTGAAACTTGAAGAACATTGTTGCTTGTTCTTGAAAGAAAATATGTTCTTTCTCTTCTTTTCATTCTAACTTGGATGTTTTTTTTGGAGAATGAGGGTTCTGGTTAAGTCTGACTAAGTTATTAGGCTTAGACTGAGTGAAATGACGTAGTTTAGGCATCAAGCACCGTAGTTTAAGTGCCTATTGCAAAGGGAAAAGGAACAAAAAAACCATGACTTAAAACTCGCGAGTGCAATGTACTATAGGATTGACGGGCCATCGTTTGAATTACCAACCATTGTTTGGAGTCGTTGTTCATGCTCTACCTGACAGCGCTTCACTAAAATGAGCATAACTTTTTATTCTGAGCTTGAATTTAGCAAGCTCGGTGGCGTTGGAAATAAGATTCAATTAGCTTTAATTTGAAAGGTCATAGGTCACCCAATTCATTTTGTTCTAAACGATATTCACATTTGAAGTTGACTCAACAACCATTTTCCTACAATTGGCTGCTAACCCTTGCCTACGGTGTTATGACCCAAGGGTACCCCCTAGACGTAACAAGGCACACAATACCCCTAAAGGCACCATGTAAGCCACTTAGCATATCATCACATAAGTAAAGAACAATAAAGAGCATTTCACATCTTAAAAAATTATCATAAAAGAAAGGCGAAAGTCTAGACATTGTCTCATCTAGCCATCTATTACAATTGAAGTCTCAAATAGGGTCACAACCCTTACAATAGAAATCTGAAAGTCTAATACAATAAAATAATAGGAAAAACAACATATCACTCGTCCTCGGATCCATGAGGACTCACCACAAGCTAGGAGAATAGTTGATCCAAGTTTGTATCAAAGGAAGATCATCTCAAATACCGGAACCTACACTTTGTGGAAAATGTAGAAGAAATATGGATTTGTACAAAAATGCACTAAGTACGATAGCCATGCATGAAAATCTTGAAACATGCTAAAAAAGGAAATTTTAGTTCAAAACTATGCACTTTACCAAGTTTAAGATTCATCATGAAGATTAGTGTAAAGGCATAAAACACTAGTATATTAAACATATTGATCATCATCTCATAATGGAAAGATACCATAAGTACCCTCAAAGCCTCCTGGTGCAATATATGAATAAGATCCCATACTCCTACCCATACTAAAGAAAGCTTATTGAGTAACTATAGTACATAACTCATATTCTAGTTCATTTTATCATTGTGGGATTAGCTTTAACCTACATAGACCATGTGGGCTAAACATGGAATCCGGTGTCTACCCCACACCAAAAAAGGGTTGTCCTACTTTCCTAAGGTAGAACTATACTCTTAGCTTAGGTGGATCCACTAGCTAGCACTAAAGACCTATGTGGGCACATAGTTTATGGGATACAAAGATTACTTCTAGAAACCCACCCTCTACTAGCAGAGGAGCTTCCATCTCATTGGACTTCTTCTAGAAACCCTCCCTCTACTAATGGAGGATCTTCCATCTCATTTTCAATATTCGCTCAGTACTAAGCATAATTCCGATTGTACATTAAGTCTTGGCTTAAATTGATAATTATGGAAGAGTGTCTTGACACCCAATCCAACAAACTCATGCTAAAGCTCCTAGATTCAATAGGTACTGAGACTAGTCTTCAAACCAAAGAATCACTATATGTGACAAACTTTTCACATTATATGATATTCATACCTAAGTCTATACATGAGGATAATCATCCAATCAACACAACAATTAGATTATAGTCTATTCACGTTACTCACAAAGCAATCTAATTGCATAAACATAAGTCTCATACACATAACTAATTCTCATGTTTTGCCCCTCAAGGACTACAGATCACATTCAACTAACCTATCTAGAATTACTACGTTAGACATGGATGGTAACACGATTCAACTACTAAACTATTACAAGTACAACTTCATAATATTCACCTTACTACAATTCACCCACATCACAAAGTCATAAATTAGAGATATGGGAGTTTCATCGATTCATGGAAGATTTTCTCAATAAACCATAATAATCAACAATTCAATCATAATATATGATAATTAAATCATTAAAAATATTTTCAGAAAGAATCCATGACTTGGAGTGAAAACCATAGATTTTAGGGAATTACCTACTTTGAAATTGAGAGTTTAAGGACTTCATGGATGAAATCTATCCATGAATCAAAGAGTACCATACCTTTGGTGAAGAAATCAAACAAATTTGTATGAAAAAGCATCCTCCCCCTCCTCTTCCTCTTTCTTCTCCTTCTTCTTCTCCTTATTGTTCTTCTTCTTCTTCTTCCCCTTCTTCTTCCTCTTCCTCTTCCTCTTCTTCTTCTTCCTCTTCTTCTTCTTCTTCTTCTTCTTCTTCTTCTTCCTCTTCCTCTTCCTCTTCCTCTTCTTCCTTTTCTTCCTCTTCTTCTTCCTCTTCCTCTTCCTCTTCTTCCTCTTCTTCTTCTTCTTCTTATTCCTCTTCTTCCTCTTCCTCTTCTTCCTCTTTCTCTTCCTCTTCTTCTTATTCCTCTTCCTCTTACTCTTCCTCTTCCTCTTCTTATTCTTCTTCTTCTTCTTCTTCCTCCTCTTCCTATTCCTCTTCCTCTTCTTATTCTTCTTCTTCTTCTTCTTCCTCTTCTTCTTCCTCTTCTTCTTCCTCTTCTTCTTCTTCTTCCCCCTCTTCTTCTTCCTCATGTTCCTCCTCTTCCTCCACTTCTTCCTCTTCTTCTTCCTCTTCCTCCTCCTCCTCCTCCTCATCTTCCTACTCTTCCTCCTCTTCCCCCTCCTCCTCCTCTTCCTCCTCTTCTTCTTCTTCTTCCTTCTCTTCTTCTTCTTCTTCTTCCTCTTCATCTTCTTCTTCCTCTTTTTCATCTTCCTCTTCCTCTTCTTCTTCTTCCTCTTCCTCTTCTTCTTCTTCTTCTTCTTCCTCTTCCTCTTCTTCTTCCTCTTACTCCACTTCCTCCTCTTCTTCCTCTTCTTCTTCCTCTTCTTCTTCTTCCTCCTATTCCTCCTCTTCCTCTTCTTCCTCTTCTTATTCTTATTCTTTTTCTTCTTTTTCCTCTTCCTCTTCTTCTTCTTCCTATTCTTGTTCCTCCTCTTGTTGTTCTTCCTCTTCCTCTTCCTCTTCTTCTTTTTTTCCTCTTCTTGTTCCTCCCCTTCCTCCTCTTCCTTTTCTTGTTCTTCCTCTTTTTCTTCTTCCTCTTCTTCTTCTTATTGTTCTTTTTCCTCTTCTTCCTATTCTTCCTCCTCTTCCTCCTCTTCCTCCTCTTCCTCATCCTCTTCTTCCTCTTTTTCTTCTTCCTCTTCCTCTTCTTCTTTTTCTTCTTCCTCTTCCTCTTCTTCTTCTTCTTCCTCCTCTTCCTCCTCTTCTTCCTCTTCTTCTTCCTATTCCTCCCCTTCCTCCTCTTCCTCTTCTTCCTCTTC
>JAJOOO010016107.1:0-22190 GCA_029582685.1 Solanum piurae
CAAGGAGGTAATCAACAAGAAAAGAATTATCAACATAGATTTAGTGTGATACTATCTAATAGGCTAGTGTCGATTGGTGCGAAGTAATAACTAAGCCATACATCGATGCGACGTCTAATATGAGGTAAAGGTAAGGGTTAGTAAATTATACACACGTAGCCGGGCCAAGGTGCGGGGTGAAATTCTCTAGATGCCGGATCAAGGATTTAGAGATACCTAACTTATCACTTTGCATGTAATACACTAGGAAAGGATTGCTATTACTAGGATTACTGCATTATGAGCTTGTGGAGAACACATATACCCTAGTTAATTTTCTCATCTTGATAACAACCAAAATTGACTTTTGATTACTGATTACTTATTGAATACTTACAATTTGTTTCACAAACCCTCCCCCGCCCCCTTAATTACTTGTTTCTGGAAGTAATTTGACTAATTGAATATAATTGTTGGTTAAAGTAAAGTCTAAACCATTTTCCTCGTGGGATTGACCCCAACCTACAAGTTGGGTTCTTTACTTGATAACGATTGCTTATGCTTCTTTAGGGAGGTGTAATTTGAGCGTATCATACTTGACCCCCGAAGGGGTCTCGTACGAGCCCTTAGCATAATCATTACATAAAGACATAGAATAATGCAAAAAAATTAAAACTTTTTCTTTACAATCGAAGTCATTTTATAAAACAAACGGGAGTCTAGACATTTGTCTCATTTGAACATCTAATACAATCGAATAGGGACAATGCCCTTACAATAGTTTCTAAATGGAAATACTAAAAGAAACTCAAAGTAAACTACTTGTCCTCGAAGCTTGAAGACTCACCAACTAAGCTTGGGGAAACTAACTAATCCAAGCTTGAACCAAGAATACCACCCCCATGGACCAATCCCTACATTTGTAGAAAACATAGAAATATGGGTTAGCACAAAATGTACTAAGTATGGTAACCATGTATAAAAACATTTAAAACATGCTTAAAAGGGACATTTTGTTTGAAACCATGCTATATGCCAATTTTGAACATCATCTTTGAAATAGTTACAGAATGTAGCTCATAAGAAAAACCATACACACTTCATCATAACATAGAGGATACCATCATAGTCACAAGTATAGTTTCGAACACAACATAATGCATGTCCAATCTTCACAAGACATAGTTCACATATATAATTCAATGCCAAGATCATATTGTCATAATAAAACCATCACATAAGTAACCTTGAGCTCTACTTGTGCAATGCATAGATAGGATCCCATAATCCTATATACACTAAGTATTACTTCTAGGCCACAATGATCATGCATAACATATCTTGACCTTATTTATAGCCAATATTCATAAAAAAGGAGACATTCATGCTCATATCTTATAATAAATAAAGTCACTCATAGCAACAATCCATATCATGCATACATAATTCATATATCTTCATAGTATAAGGAAACCACACTATAACCCATTTATAGGTCTACTTGTGCAATGTAAAAGTGAAGTCCCATACCCCCACTCACACTAAGTAAAGCTCGTTAGGAAGTCATTAGTATAGTCCATGTTCGCATTCATAATAAAACATACATTCATAATCATCATATCATAGGAGAGACATACCATACCCACTCTCAAAATCTACTTGTGCAATGCATGAATGAAGTCTCATACCCCCATCCATACAAAGTAGAACTTCTGGAGGAACCATAGTACCTAACTCATGTTCTTATCATATAGGGATAATCATACTCATTACATATACATAAGGAGAGTCATACCATAACAACAATCCAATCAACATATATCATACCTTCATTTCTTACCATAGCATAATGAACCAACCCACAATCCTTTTCAAAGCTTACTTGTGCAATATAAAAGTGAAGTCTCATACCCCCACTCCTACTAAGTAAACTTATCAAGAAATCACAAGTATAGTTCAAGTCATATTCATTATCTTATTACATAGGGAGAAGTGCATTAACCGACATAGACCATGTGAGCTACATGGAATTCGGTGTCATATAACCCCACACCAAAAAAAGGCGTCCTACTTGCCTAAGGTAGAACTAGACATATATAGCTATAATGTGGATCCACTAGCTAATACCTATGCGGGCACATAGTTATGCGATAGGGAGATTGCTTCTAGAAACCCAACCTATTTTACTAGTGGGAGAGTTTCCATCTCATGAGAGCATATGTAGAAGACCCGGCCTAAAACTAGCGGGAGAGTCTCTACCTCATTTTCCATATCCTCTCGGTGCTAAGCATTATTCTCCAACTTAAACATAGTTAAGGTGAATTACAATTTCATATGTGAAGGAGTACATTACCCTTCATTCAACCCAACTCATAACATAGCTCATTGATTCAACATGGTGAGAACTACCTTTCACCTTAGAATCACCATATAATCATCCAAGACAATTCATACATAATCATGTGTAGTAGTAAAGGAAACTAGTCTTTCAACAATACCATAATTCACACATTAGTCATTGGATCTTCACCATTCAAGTGGAACATAACTTCATACATAAATACATGAAAAGTAAACACCTCCACATTTCAAGTGGATCAATCCATTCATATATAAGAATCTTAAACACAGAGTACCTTCATACATTGCCTTCAAGGCTATACTTCAAAATTCAACACTTACAATTTACCCTTCAAGGGTCATAGATCATGTCTTTCAATCACCCTTAGAATTACTACTTTAAGCATGAATCAAACAAGACGAATTGACTAAATTAACATAGATAATATTCTAAGTATTCACATTGCATGAACAAACCCATCTCAATTTCATAAAGTTGGTGTCATGGGGAAACACATGGGTTCATGGGGAATTTCACAATAAAAATCCTCAATAAACATCAAATTTATCATAATATAGGATAAATAACATAAATAAATCATTTTCAAGAAGAACCCATGGCTAGAATCAAAACCCTAATTTTTTAACAAATTCCCAATTTCAAAAATTAGTGTTGAAGGGCTTCATGGAGAAAGAAATTCCATGAATGAAGGTTCCCATACCTTAATTGAAGCTTTGCCACGAAATTGGAGTGTAAACCTTGGAGCTTGAACCCTAATCTTGATGCTTGGTGTTCTTCAATGGAGGAACTTGTAGAGAGAGAAATATTGGAGAAGAGATGAACTTTTTATTTTGAAGTGGATGTTTGTGAAAGTGATTAATTTTGGGGACATTTTAATATAAAATCCCTTATATAGTTATTTAGAAATAATATAAAATATACCCACTTTCTAATTTAACTTAAAAATAATATTTACGAAAATGCCCCTGCACATATGGACTTAGCCAAAAAACACTAAGGAAATGTTTAAGGAAGCATTTAAGGTCCTTGAAGTGGTCCACTAGCCTTGGACCCTCCCTTGGACTTTGCCTTGGGCTTTTTAAGGCTAAGGCATATCCATGGGAGTATTCAAAAGGCCTATTTATACCATATATATATATATATATATATATATATATATAGACTATACCCATTTAATTTGGACAAAAAAGGAAATTACAAAATTACCCTTTTTTATGCCTCCCTTGGATTTCCCAAATAAAACTAAGGTAATTACCAAGGGAGCTTTTAAGGCCCTTGAATTGATGTACCTTCTTTAAACCCTCCCTTGGACTTGCCTTTAGCTTTTTAAAGCTAAGGCATAAGTCTACAAGGGAGTACATGGCAGTGGACCCCCATTTGCCCATGTGTTAAGGCAGCCCCCACGTGTAGTGGTCCCCCCACTTGGTCCTTAAACCCACATGTGGGTTGCCTTAAAAAACTAAGGCATTGGTTCAAGGAAGCTTCTAAGGGTGGTGAAGGCTTTTACCTTCCTTGAACCCTCTCTTAAACTTATACTTGGCCAAATTTTTGGGCCCTTTTATATCTCCAATTTATACATAAACTTATAAGGTTCATACGTTAGGCTCTAGTTTCACCTATCATTTTTTGTCTAGGTGTTGCAATAATCTTCTTCGGAAAAAGTAGTCTTTACCGGTAAGAAATTAGCTGATTTAGTCATCCGATCTATAATCACCCAAAAAAAATCATTTTGCCGGCAAGACCATGACAAAAAGTAATAAAATCCATATTGATCATCTCCCACTTCCATTCTGGAATCTCTATATTCTGAGTCATACCAACGGGCGTTTGGCGCTCTACCTTGACTTGTTGACAATTCGGGCATTTAGCAACGAACTAAATAATACACTTCTTCATACTACCCCACTAATAGACTTCTCTCAAGACACGATACATCTTTGTAGAACCCGGATGGATAGAGTATCTAGAGCTATGAGCTTCCTCTATGATTGTAACACACTATATCCAAAAATGGGAAAAGAAACAATTTAGGAAAAATGCAGGTGCTAGCCACGAGGGCCACCCATGACCCATGGAAGGGACCACAGACCGTAGGTGTGGTCCGTGGATGTCCCTTTCCTGACCTACAGACCCTAGGTCATTCCACGGTCCATGGTTGGGGTCCATGGTTCGATGCCCCAAAATCGTAGTCCCAGACCACCATCAACGGTCGTGGAGAATGGACCGTAGGTTAACAGTCCATCAATGGGTGGCCGTAGGGCACTACTGGCGTTTATTTTTCAAGGTTAGTTGGGTCGTTTATTAATTAATTAACTCCTATACTATGCCATTTTGTCTATGTTTAGGACCCCTATATAAGTCTTTTTACCCCCAAATTAGACCCATTTACTTCATTCTTCCAAAATCACAAAAGAAGATCAAAACATCCTCTCAAATAATTCTCTCTAGAACTTGAAGAAGAAGAAGGCTTTCAAGCTAAGGTTTCAATCCCTCTATTAAAGGCTAGCATTTGGACTTGAGGTATGATAGTTTTCATCTATGGATTCCTTTCATCCATGGAGTTCCCAAATTCCTCTATTTCAAAAGGTAGAACTCCCCAATAGAGTTAGGGGTTTCTTCAATTATCATGGGTTCTTTTCATTATTAATTTTAATGATTTAATTATGATCTTCTAATCATAAATTGATTAATTGATATGGTTTTATGATGTTTTTCCTTATGAACCAATGTAATCCCCACGTTTTCAAGTTATGATCATGTGATGTGGGATTTTGAGTATTAAGCAAGAGTTTTATGAAAGTGAGCATGTATTGCATGCTTTACATGAAATTATGATGAAATCCATAGATAACCCATGCTTTCCAAGCATTGTTGATTGAAAGTGGGTTTTGAACCTCAAGAGGTAAATTATGAATTTATGCATTTTTGTATGAAATCTATGCAAATATTTTAAGGGTACTTTGAGAGTAAAGTACCAATGATGATGTTGTTGTTGTGTTGTGAAAATATATTCTCATAAACACACTAGCATGATTGTGAAAGGACATTCTCACATGGTAAGGATTCTTAGGTTGAAAGGCTTTCTGACCTAATTGAATCAAAGACTAAAAGTAATCATGGACGGTGAAAGATTTTCTCACACATGGTCTAAGGAGATATTATATGATAAGTTAAGGCAAGACTAAATAACTATTTCATGGGAATTATGCTTAGCACCGAGTGGATATTGTAGTGAGATGGAAGCTCTCCCGTAGTAGAGGGGAATTTTTAGAACCAATCTCTTGAGATGGAAGCTCTCCTGAGTAGAGGCCGGGTTTCTAGTAGCAATCTCCTTATCCCATAAACTATGTGCCTCCATAGGATGATTAGCTAGGGGATCCACTTCTAGAAGTTCATGGTTATAGCTTAGGCAAGTACAACAACCCTTTTCAGTGGGGGAGACACCGTGGGATCATGTTATAGCTCACATGGTCTCTATGTCTGTTAAGGCTCATTTCCTACAACAAGCTGAACAATGAACTAAGGTTACTTCAAGTAGTTTCACATATGAGTTCAAAGTTTTAAAGATGATGTTAGCTTGCATTGACCATGTCTTATAAAGGATATTTTCTAAATCCTATTATGCTATGTTTTAACTTGGTAATTGCATGTTATGTAATGAGATGTCCCTTGTAGCATGTTTTAAATGTTTTTTATGCATGACAATCATACTTGGTACATTGTTTTGTATTAACGCATAATCTTTCCTACATTTTTCCAAAATGTAGGGTAGTTCCCTGTATTGTGGTTAAAGCTTGGATTTGATTGTTTCCCGAGCTTGGTGAGTCCTCATGGTTCAAGGACGGATTTCCGTTCTTTAGTTTCTTTCATGTATTTTCCGTTTTGGACATGATGTATAGGCTAGGCCCAATTCATTCTATTGTACTAGATGGCTATGATGAGACAAGTGTCTAGATTTTTGCTTCTCTTTTATAAAATGTTTTGGACTCTGACTTGGTTTTACTCTTATTGTTCTATTTCTTATGTTACGAAAGCTAAGTGGCTTGTATGGAGTCATTCGGGGTTCTATACGCCATGTTACATCTAGAGGGTACCCCATGGGTCGTGACAATGATCCTCTCTTGGAGTTCATCCAGCTTTGGTACACACAATCTACATTGATACCTCAATACATCATCTCCCCCTTGTTCAAAAGCCATCACTTTCTGCTTATGAACATTTGCCTTCAATTCAAGAAAAACTAGGTCTTGGTCTTGTTTCTCTTTCACTTCAAACACTAATGATGATTCAGCCCCATTCATCACTACTACTCCACCTTAATTGGAATCCCACAAGCGGACTCCCAAATGTGCAAGTTGATGAGTCTGAGATTTTGACTCATTTAGGGCTTTGTTTTGATAGTTTTAGTGTCCTCAAATGCCTAATTTATGCTATAAATTGATGTTGAAGCATTGGTTTTTAGGTATGTGAACTAAGGAGCAAGGCAAGGACACTGCCAGGCAAAAAAGAGCAAAACAAGCTGAAGAAGTGAAGAAACACGGTCCTGGTAATGACTAAGATCATTCGCCGAACCGCTGAGTGTCTCTTTAGCTCGCCCAAAATTTCAGCGTGCCAGCCTTGGGAAAAAGTAAGTTGGCGACAGAAATGGGCAGTCGGCGAATCGTCGATCCACTCTACGACAACAAGTTGGATCACCCCATAGTTATAACACGTGGGAGGCTGATAGCCAATTCAAAATGGTGATGAAGCGAGAAAAGGGTGGATCGCCGAACCACTCGGCAAGGTGCGACTTATTCTTCCTAATGGACTTTCAGGTAAAAAAAAAAAGTGGGCAACTATAAATTGGAATTTAGAAGAAATTTTGGAGAGTGCCCAGAGAGTTCTAATCCCCAAGTTTTAAAGTGAGAGTTTTCCCCTTAGTTTTTAAATTCTTATTGTAAACTTTGAGGATTTCTAAGCTCAATTGTGAGGATTTGGAATTGCATTTTTGAATTTAACCATTTTGGAACATTGTAAAGGCTTGGTGAAATGATGAGCATGCTTAGTTATGTTTTGATGAAATGACATGTTGTAGGTGTAATGATGAGTTTCATACATAATGGTTTTTGGTAGATGTAGTTCCTACTTCCATATGTTGCTTTGACTATATCTTGGTATGGAGATGAAGTTTCCTCCTAGTGACTATTGCATATGGTGAATAGTGCATTTGTGAGTTTTACTCATTTATATTTTTGATGTATCATGCATATTGGGCTGCTAGTCTAGAATTTCTAACATAGTTGGGTGCATAGGTTGTCATTCGGGGATGAATGTTCCCAATGGGGGATAATGTAACACCCCGGAAATCTAATGACCTAAGCTAGAGCCTAACATGTAATCTAGTGTCCTAAATAGGGTTAACATCAAGATAATAATCGTAAAATGACTTCCCTAACTTAGTACTAAGGTCCTAGTGCCTAAACGTCAAGGCATGGCTCCCACAAGAACCCCCCAAGGGTCCTTGATGAGAGCCAAGGGGCAGCTCTAAAAGCTGTTAAAAATAGCATCATTCACGAGCTATGGACCACGAGGCGTGGACTGACTCATGCCCCGTAGATGGAAGTCGTGAGTCCAGCCTTAGCCTCCTCAAAAAGGCACCAAAATTCCATGTCCCATCCCAATCCACGAGCGTGCAGTACGGTCCGTGGACCGACTCACGCCTCGTGGAAGGGTCTCATAAGTTGAGACTTAGTCTCCTCACCAACACATCGAGTCATCCCTCTCTGACCCAAACCACGAGTGACCAGTACGGTCAGTGGTTCAGAACAAGCCCCGTGGTAGGGGACTCGTGGATGGGGCTTGGGTGGACTGCCTTAAGTCGTCCATGTGGGGGTAGTTTAGTAAAATCACTAATTAATTAAATAAGGGTAAAAACGGTAATTAATAGTTATATTAAGTATATTAAAGTATTTTTAAGTATAAAACAAGTCTTTTACCTCTCATAAATCACAAACTTAAAATCAAACCCATTTCCCTCTCAAAATATTCTCTCTCTAAACTCCATTGAAGAACTAGGTCAAAGCTCAAGCTAGGTCACCAAGAACAAGTCTTTATTCTCCAAATTCATGATGAATTCAACCTAAGGTATGGATACTCTTCATTCTTGGGTAGCTATCCCCCAAGAAGTCCCTTCAAAGTGTGTTTCTAAGACTTCAAAAATCTAGGGTTTTACCCTAAACATGGGTCTTCTTCTAAAACAATTTATATTGTTCAATTATGATCTATTGGGGTTAATTATGATGGTTTATGGTTAAATTGTTGTAGTATTGATGGTTTTTGATAAAAATCTCTCTTGGACCCATGGTTTCCCTTTCTTCCAAAATTGTGAACGAAGATATGACTTGATTGGCCATGGGAATTGATAATTGATTATGTTTATGTTTAATTGATGGTTGAATCATGAAATCTATCTATATATTGTGGTAATTCTATAATGTTAGGGTTGTTGTTGATTCATGGCCTTGAAGGGCAATTGGCTAGGGTTTGTATATGTTGATGTTGATGTTGATCCTAAATGAGTATGTGGTTTACTTGGAGGATAATGATCCTATATCTAATGTTGTGGTATTGATGTAAGATTCGCTTTCCCTATACCCTATGTATGAAGTATGTATGTATACTTATAATGAACTTGTTGGGTTGATCGAAAGGACATTCTCATGATCACAATCCGACTACAATGTGAAAGGTTTACTCACATGCTAGTGTTTCTAAAGTAAAATAAGAATTCTCACTTAAGGAACCAATGAGCTATTATGATGATATATTGACATGGGTATCTAATTCACTCTCTTGTGACTAATGAACCTAAGTAAAGACTAATGGTTACTTTTAAAGGGAATAATGCTTAGCACCGAGAGGACATGAAAGTGACATGGGGGCTTATATGTTTAGCAAGTCCGGCTTCCCAATGTAGGATATCTCATGAGATGGAAACCTTCTACGTTTAGCAAGTCCAGGTTTCTAGTAGCAATCTTCTTGTCCCATAAATATGTGCCCACGTAGGTCTTAGGTAGTGGATCCACCTAAATAGCTAGAATGTACATTCTACCTTAGGCAAGTAGAACACCTCTTTTCGGTGTGGGTGTAGAACACCGGATTCCAGGTAGCTCATATGGTCTATGTCGGTTAATGTTATTTTTCCCTAAATTAATATGAATGTGAATGATGGTGAGGACATGGACTTTAACTATGACCTCTTAAGGGGTATTACTTGGTGTGAGTGGGGGTATGGGACTTCACTTATCCATTGAACAAGTAGACTCTAAGATGGGTTAGGGTAAGGTTCTCTTGTATTATGATGACTTATGAATAATGCATGAAAGGTATGCATGGATGTTATGAATATGAATGTCTTCATTTTTATGTATATTGTTGGTGACCTAAATGTGATACTTAACATTTGGTAGGGCTATGGGACCTTACCTTTGCATTGCACCGGTGTGGCTTTGGGTTGCTCATATGTTGAATTGGCTTATGTTTCTTTGTAAATGTGCATAATGGTTTCTAAACTTAACTAAATGCATGATTTCAATTAAATGTCCCTTTTATGCATGTTTTAAGGATTTTTGTGCATGGTATCCATACTTAGTACAATTCATTGTGCTAACCCATATTTTCTACTTTACTATATGAGTGTAGGTTCCGGTCGTTGATACTTACTACTTCCTTGAAGGTCAAGCTGGGTTGACTATTTCCTAGGCTTGGTGAGTCCTCAAGTTCAAGGACGAGTTGTTATTGATTCTAGTTTCTAGTTTACTTCATATGTTCTAAACTATATTGTATTTCTCATTGTTGGGAACTTTATTGATGTAAAGGGATTTTTCCCTATTTGTACTCCTATGTTTAGATGGTGATTGAGACAAGTCTAGTTTCCTATTTTTCCTTATATGAAGAAGTTGACTTCTGTTGTAAAAGTTTTTAATTTCTCCGTATTTTTCTATGTCTTTATGTGATGATGACGCTAAGGGCTTGTATGCGCCCCCTTCGGGGTCAATTACGCTGTGTCACACCTAGGGGGTAATATTGGGTCGTGACACTCTTGTTGACTTGGTTGAACTTGATATGTTAGACTTTTATGTCATACTTGGGATGGATTGGTTGCATTCATGCTATGCTTCTATAGATTCTAGAACTCGGGTAGTCAAATTCCAATTCCCAAAAAAGCCTATCCTAGAGTGGAAGGAAGGGAATTTTATACCTAAGAGTTGGGTTATTTCTTGTCTTAAAGCTAGAAAGGTGATTTCTAAGGGTTGTTTGTACAATCTAGTAAGGGTGAGGGATGTAGATTCTGAAACTCCTTCTCTTGAGTCGGTCCCCATTGTAAAAGAGTTTCAAGAAGTGTTCCCAGATGATCTACTTGGTATTCCTCCCATAAGGAAAATACACTTTGGTATTGACCTTCTCCCAAATACAAAACCTATCTCCATTTATCCTTATAGAATGGCTCCGGCAGAACTTAAGGAGTTGAAGGATCAGTTGGAAGATCTGTTAGACAAGGGCTTTATCCGACCAAGCATCTCACCATGGGGTGCTTCGGTTTGTTAAGAAAAATGATGGTTCACTCCGAATGTGCATCGATTATCGACAGTTGAACAAGGTGACCATTAAGAACAAATATCCCCTTCCAAGGATTGATGATTTGTTTGACCAACTCCAAGGGGCAAGTTATTTCTCTAAAATTGATCTCCAATCGGGTTATCACCAATTGAGGGTGAAATAGGAAGATATTCCAAAAATGGATTTTAGAACCCGATATCGTCACTATGAGTTTCTAGTAATTTCATTTGGATTGACCAACGCTCTAGTGGCGTTTATGGACTTGATGAACAGGGTGTTTAGGCAATACCTTGATATGTTTGTGATTGTGTTTATCGATAACATTTTGATCTACTCAAGAAGTGAGGATGAGCATATTGGTCATTTGAGGATCGTATTGCAAATCCTTAAGGAACAACAACTTTTTGCAAAAGTTCAGCAAATGTGAATTTTGGCTAAGATCGGTAATTTTCCTTGGTCATATAGTGTCAAGCAAAGGTATAGAGGTAGGTCCTAAGAAGACGGATGCGGTTAAGAGTTGACCTAGACTTGTATCACCTTTGGACATTAGAAGTTTCTTGGGTTTGGCCGGTTATTATCGATGATTTGTTGAAGGGTTTTCATCTATTGCCTCTCCATTGACGGCTTTGACTCAAAAGAAGGCTAAGTTTGTATGGTCTGAATCATGTGAGAAAAGTTTTCAAGAATGGAAAGATAGACTTACCTCCGCTCCAGATTTGACCTTACCAAAAGGTATGAATGGATTTGTGGTATATTGTGATGCTTCAAGAATTGAGTTGGGATGTGTGCTTATGAAAAACGGAAAGGTTATTGCGTATGCCTCAAGACAATTTAAAGTTCATGAGAAGAATTATCCGACCCATGATCTTGAATTAACGGCGGTGGTATTTGCTTTAAATATATGGAAGCATTATTTATATGGGGTGCATGTAGATGTGTTCACTGGCCACAAATGTAACACCCCGTAGTTTAGTAGACCATCTAAGGCTAAGTTTGAGGGCTACGAGTCAAGGCTAGAAGGCATGAACCAAGGCAAAGGGGAAAGGTCCAAGGTAAGAGCCAAGGATGCCCCAAGCTTGCCATGGCACTGACTTGGACCACGAGAGCCTTCACGGCTCATGGTGGCCACCACGGCTTATGGGACCACCTGTGGTGGTGAGGCAGTGTGCCTCCACGGCTAGCCCAAGTTATCCTCCTCCACCCGAGCCACTTCACGGATCATGAAGGCCTAGACGGCCCGTGGAAGTGGTCGTGGTCTTGCCTTCACCATGTGGGGGATAAGTTAAGGTTCCATGGCTACTATTCAAGGGACCACGGGAACCTTCACGGGCCTTGGTACCCTTGATGGATCGTTAAGGTGGTCGTAGTGCCTGGCACTAGGCTGCCTAAGGAGAGTCATTTTGGAAAATTCCTAATTAGGTGGTTATTAAGTGAGGTCATTTTGTATAGTCTTAGTACACCTATATAAGCTATTTTAATGGTTTAAACTCACCATTCAAGTCATTATTTCCCTAGACCCAAATCAAATCCCCAAAAGCTCTCCTCTCAAATATTTCTCTCTAAAACTTGAAAAAGAAGATAGGGATTGAAGCTAGGTCAAGAACAAGATTCCATTGTTGCAAGCTTTGTAAGGATTTATAACCAAGGTATTTTATCTTATTAATCTATGGATTCTTCCATCCATGGAATCCCCTAGAAATCCCATAATTGTGAAGATGAAATCCCTAATTCAAGTTAGGGTTCCTTCCAATATTGTGGGTTATGTTGAGTATAAATCCAATTGAGTAGATATTGATTGTTTATGATTCAATTAGTAGTGAATCATGATATTATGATGAAATTATATGTTTCCTATGGTTAACCCTAGTCTAATTGATGAAATCAAGTAATGTGGCCTTGTAAAAGGGAAATTAAGAATTTATAGATGATCTTCTAGAATTAATGATATGTATAGTAATTGTTCAATAATAGAAGCATGTAAACATGAATTGAACTAGATTGAAGAATATATGATGGATCATAACTAGTAATGATTGAGATTGAGTCTTCATGATGATTTATGACTAGAATCACTCAAGAATGAAGTATGTGAATAGAATACCTTGTGACCTAGGTATGTATGATGATTGGAAGAGGTAAAGATAATATGATGAATTATGTATATAAAGTATTTGAGAGTGAAGCCTACATGAAAATGGTAGACTAGTAGACATCATTGTTGTGGAAGGACTTTACCCACCTAATCTACCTAATGAATGTATATGATAGCATGAGTTATATTGTTGTGTTGTGGGAAGGATAGCCTTATACACACACCTATGCATGAACATGGAATGTGAAAGGTCTTCTCACATATAATGATTCTAGGTTGAAAGATTTACTCACCTAAAATGAATCAAGTATGTTAGACTAGAATAGCTTGAAGTTGTGACCAAGATCCCTTCCTGAATAGCTTGACTTGCTAAGATAAGACCATGATTGGTAGCTTGAGTTAGGATTTTTCATGGTAGCCTTGGATTGAGTAATTATACTCTCCTAAGGGTAGCTTGTACTAGCATCATAGTATGCTTTCATGGTAGCATGACTTGGTTAGGCCAAGACCACTTCATAGTAGCTTAGGATTGAGAAATCATACTTTCCTAAGGGTAGCTTGAACTAGCATTATAGAATGCCTTCATGGTAGCATGACTTGGTTAGGCCAAGACCATTTCATGGTAGCTTAGGGTTGAGAATTATACTCTCCCAAGGGTAGCTGGTACTAGCATTATGGAATGCTTGCATGGTAGCTAGGTTGGAACACTTGTAGCCTTCCTTGTATAGCTTGGACTTGCATGATAGTATGCTTTCCATGGTAGTTTGGTTTAGCATAATGTAGTTATGTTAGCTAGATGATTAGCTCGGTATTTACTAGTAGGGTGATATTTCTTGGTAGTCTTGAATTGATAAATAGAAATCATTCATGTGTAATGACTTGCCTTGTACTAAGTAAAGAAGTATTTTAAATGAATAGTGGCAAGAAGTAAAGGGGGACTACTCCCCAACTAATGAGTATGTATGATAGCTTAAAGTGGTACTTAGTATGGGTAGGATTATGGGGTCTTATCCATTCATTGCACAAGTATAACTTGAAGCTACTTATGAAGTGTTCTCTTATATGATGTATGTTTAGCTTGAATTGTTGTTATAGTTGCCTTCCATGATATGTTTGACTAAAGATGAAGAGTCCCTTGTCTATATGAAGAAATCTAAGAATAAGACCAAACAATGGTAAGTATGATTATGATAATCTAAGAGTAATACTTAGTGTGAATGGGATTACGGGATCTTATTCATACATTGCACAAGTATGCTTTGAGGTTACTTATGAGATAGTTCTCTTATGAGATGAAGGTCTAAGTAGTGACCATGTTATGACTATGTGGTATCTCCTATGCTATTAGATTATGCCTTATGTGACTTATGCTCATATTATGTCTATGTTGGAGATTATACTTATGACCGTGTTATTATCTCATATGCTTATAGCTTATGGCTTATGTTGGCTAACATTTTTGTTATGCTCTTATGATGTTATGCTAGCTAACATATTTAGTATATTTTATACTAACGTATACTCTTGCCTACATTCTTATAAAATGTAGGGTTCGGCGATCTTGAGTTCTATTCTTGTGCCTAGGTTTCTAGAAGAGCAAAGGAGTTGAAGAGCTGGTGACTCCACATAGCATCGATGATGTGATCACCTTCCTTAGGTCATTCTTTTATGTTTTAGACTTTTGTACGGGCTGCGTCCCAAAGCTTATTCAAGTTGTATTAGATGGTTTGAGACAAAGTGTAAAAATACTTCCATTTACTTTTATTAACGACTTCGATTGTATGGAAAAAGTTTTAAAATTTCCCGCATCATTTATATGTACTTTATGTTATGATATGCTAAGTGGCTTGTGTTAGGCCTTTCGAGGTCTAGTACACCTTGTCACATCTAGGGTGTACCCCTGGGTCGTGACAACAAAAGCCTGAAATATGTGTTCAGTCAAAAGGACTTGAATCTTCACCAAAGAAGGTGGCTTGAGTTATTGAAAGATTATGACATGAGTGTTCTTTATCACTCTGGAAAGGCAAATGTAGTAGTGGATTCTCTTAGTAGGTTGTCGATGGGTAGTGTTGCTCACGTGGATGATAATAAAAAGGAGTTGGCACGAGATGTTCATAGATTGGCCCGATTAGGTGTTCAATTGGTAGACTCTGCCAAGGGTGATGTTATGGTCAATATTGGTTCTGAATCTTCTTTTGTGAGTAATGTGAAAGCTAAACAATGTCTTGATCCGATTTTGGTAGAATTGAAAGAAGCGGTACTCAAGAAGTCCGTTGAGGCTTTCTCCCAAGGAGGAGATGGGGTACTTAGATAGCAAGGTCGATTATGCGTTCTAAATGTTGATGAGTTAAGGGAACAGATTTTGGCTGAAGCCTATAGTTCCCAGTATTCTATTCACCTAGGAGACACTAAGATGTACCATGATTTGCGGGAGATCTATTGGTGGAATGGGATGAAAAAGGATATTGAGGGATTTGTGGCTAAGTGTCAAAATTGCCAACAAGTAAAGGTTGAGCACCAGAAATTGGGAGGTTTATCTCAAGACATTAGTATTCCTACTTGGAAGTGGGAAGATGTGAATATGGACTTTATAGTAGGGTTTCCACGGACTCGGCCCCAATATGATTTGATTTGGATTATAGTAGACCGAATAACAAAATCAGCCCATTTCATTGTCGTCAAAGTTTCTTATGTGGCGGAAGACTATGCCAAGTTGTATTTGAGGGAAATGGTAAGATTGCATGGTGTGCCATTGTCCATTATACCCGATAAGGGTACTCAGTTTACTTCTCAGTTTTGGAAGTCATTCCAAAAGGGTCTTGGCACTAAAGTGAAGCTTAGCACAACTTTTCACCCACAAACTGATGGGCAAGAGGAGGAACGATCCAAACTTTGGAGGATATGTTGAGAGCATGTGTCATTGATTTCAAGGGAAGTTGGTATGATCATTTTCCATTGATCGCGTTCGCTTACAATAACAGTTACCATTCTAGTATTAGTATGGCCCCCTTTGAAGCTTTTTAGGGTAGAAGGTATATATCTCCCATAGGATGGTTTGAGGTGGGTGAAGTTTCCTTGATTGGGCCCGAGTTAGTTCATGAGGCTATGGAAAAGGTTCAGCTTATTAGAGAGAATTTAAGGACAACCCAAAGCTGATAAAAGTCCTATGTCGATGTTAGAAAGAGAGACCTTGAGTTTGAGGTTAGTGATTGGGTCTATTTGAAAATCTCACCCATGAAGGGTGTGATAAAATTTGGGAAGAAAGGGAAACTTAGTCCCCGATACGTAGGCCCATATCAAATCTTGAGACGTCTTGGGCAGGTTGCCTATAAGCTTGATTTGCCAAATGATTTGTCAATGGTGCATCCGGTAATCCATTTCTCTATGCTTAAAAGTGTGTTGGAGATCCGATATCCATAGTTCCCCTAGAAGGATTGGAAGTTGATGAAAATCTCTCTTATGAAGAAGTATCGGTTGAGATTCTAGACCGGCAAGTTAAGAAATTGAGAAACAAGGAAGTTGCTTTCGTGAAGATATTGTGGAGAAACCACTTAGTTGAGGGTGCTACATAGGAGGCCAAGGCCGATATAAAGTCTGTTGACACCCAATATTGGACCTCCACAATATAGATTAATCATCGAGCTTTTAATTTTAAGCGATTTCGAATAATTAGTTTTAAATAAAATAAATAAATAAACGTAAAATAAAATGAAAATATTTTCAAGTCACTTTAAATAGTTTTTTCACTTTTTATAAAATTTAGATAATATATATGTTTTACATAATTACATATGTAATTAGTATATTTTATGAATATTCGAAAATCGTCTCAAAAATATTTCGTTTTAATTAAACATTTTAGTTAATTATTTTAGTTATAGAATAGTTTATATTTGAATTATTTAGTTTATAATTAAATTGATTATTTTATTTTGTTAAGATTAAGAAGCTCAACAATTAATCGATATTATTCGTCTTATTTAACTCTGGGCCAAATTTGCAATTCGAATCTAACACCTTTTCTTACCTCACCTTAAACCCACGTAGATGACTAATTTTGGGCCTATTTGGGAATTTTCCAGCAGCCCAAATCAAACCCAATACTCCCAGCCCCACTCATACGTAACAATACATATAATACAACATTCAACAACACTTACACCATACCAAAATGACCCAGACGACCCAACCCACTCTTTTCTTAGCCGCCCAGCCCACTTCTAAACTTTCCCGACCCGGCCCACTCCCATTTTCCTTCACAAAAGACACCCAGCAAATAATACATACAACAATGCCCAAAATAGTGCCCTGCGTCTTCCCCCTTTCCAGACCCAGCGATTTCAGCACCTTTCTCAGCAAAGGATCGTCCTTGCAGCCGTGGGATCATGCCACATAGCTCGCCAAGGACGTTGAATCGATTCCAACCGTCCGTCCCCCTTTCCCCTTTCGGAATGAGTCCAAACCTCAAGAAAAAAAAGTGTTTAGCCGGAAGGGTGAAAAGATTTTTTGGCATTTGAATTTTGAATGGACCCTTTTCCCTCCCATTTTATCGAACCCTAAATATCCCTTATATATTTTCCCTTTTATTCAACGGGAGGGGGGGGGGATTGGAGAGTTAATTTTTGGTGTTAGAAAATTTATTGGGAGAAATAGAGTTAGGAAAAATAGAGGATAGAGGTGGAGATTATTATTTTGGCGAGAATCTACAGAGAAAAGAATCACCGAGCTACCTCACTCATATAAAGAAAATACATCCTAACGTATACTGTCTTTCCTCAGTTGTGGGTTACGGGAATCTGCCGGATTCCTGAAGTTTGAAGTTGGTATCGAAGTCGCTCCAAGTTCATCCTCGCCTCTGTTCTCTGCCCGAAGAAAGGTATTGCTTCCTTTGCGATCTTCTCCTCGCCTTCTTCCATTTTTTATATGCTTCTCTGCTTGTGTAGTTGTATGACTTTAATACACTATATATACGTTCCCAAATGACTTCATGTCTTAGTCGAGACAAAGTTTTCGTAGTTTTGAATCTAATGTTATGCTTCTTTGCTATTTGAGATTGTCATTCACATGAATCTAAGAGTTTCGGGTCAACTGATACGCTAAAGTCGGTCATGATGCTATCTTTCCATTGTTTCTATCCTAGTGACTTCTTGTCTCCTTTCTCATATTATTGTTGTGAATGAATTTGTTGGGTATTCTGATGTGATTGTTGTTTAGTGTTTAGTTTTTCGTATGTATTTATCCCGTTTGTCTTGTGTTGTTGGTAGTATTGAGATAGCTCTGGGTTAGGATTCATGCTTGGCTTAATATAGTTTTGCCTTCATCTCGAATAATAATGAGCATGTCATTCTTAGTTTTCATGGTCGTGTAATTTGGAAACTATCTATAATCCGCATGACTGGTTTGTTTAGCTTACTCGTCTATTTGTTGTTAGTAATCAACAGTGTCAGTAATAATAGTCCTATTTAAAAATATATATATATATGATTTGGCCTGCTATTGTCTCTTAATGGCATTCTGTCCTTTAGCATAATAAAAATAGCAATGTTAGGTTCTACTGGTAAAGTTAAATTTTGACTTTGGAATGAGGTGTTTTATTTAATAATTATGCAGCATGTTTCTTCTCGATTTTGAATTATTGTGGATTGTTGAATCGTGTATTAATTTGTTCTATCTCTCCCATTTTATATAGGCTCCTTAGATTCTATAGTTCATAGGGGGTATGCATGCCACTGTTAAGTATTCTAGTATTGTTCTTTTTATTTTGTCATTTATTAAGTTAATTTAGCTTTGTCCTTTTTTAGTCACTTGTTGCTTTTGGGTCCTAATAATTGAAATGGTTGTATTCTTGGTTTTCGGTTTTCTAGATAGCTTTTACCTCAATTTAATTGTATCCCATTTGTTCTATTTGGTTCGGATACTAATTCTTGCCTCTTTTTCTTTTTTCTTTGTTGTATGAATTGCCTCTTTCCGAGTCTTTGAAAGCTCCCTCTAATTGTATTTCAGGGATTGGACCCTATAGGCCCAATCCCATATTTTCTATCGAGTTATCAGGTCTGGAAAGTTGAAATAAGGCTGGAAATTGAAATTACAGGTTCCGAAAAAAGTCAAAAACAGGCTGTATACAGCAGTATACACTGGTATACATGGCAAAAATACTGATATACAGGTTCAAAAAATGAAGTGCAGGTTGCAAGGGTCAAAATAGGTTGTATACCCTCGGCATACAGTCCGATATACACGAAAATGGATCAGAATATGGCTTATATACATCGATATACACTTTTCGTATACACAGGTCTTTGGAGCGAAAATGGGCCTAGAGTCCAAATGATTGGGCCCAAATTTGGGCATTCTCTTGTTGTTACCACTATTTATTGTTGTATTAACTCTCTAACCCCTTTTTTATGTGATTCATTAATTAACTTAATTAAATCCCCAAAAAATACCCGTTTTGATTTTATAACTTAATTAAATTAACCACCTTTAATGAAGCCTGAAAATTAATTTTGCAAAAGATTTCACTTAGATAAAATCATAATATTTTCCCTTTCCCGGTCCTATTTATAATAATTGTTCAAATCAGATTAAGATAAATTATTTTAGCCAAATAAATTAATTGTCGGATAACCGCATTAGCGGATATTCTAGGTGCTTTAAAAACCTTCCTAGAATACTAATAGGAACCTCGAACCCCTCTTTAAATATTTTCAATCGATTTCCTATTTTTTTTATCATTTGAAAAAATCAGTTTTCTTAATTTTTCTTAAAAATTAAGTGGCGACTCTTAAACTAGTCTATTTATCATTTTTAAATAAAACAAAGTCCCGATATCCTCATCTCTTTCTTTCTACTTTAGCTTGAGGTAATGAACTTCCTCTTATTTTTTTTATGATTGAGTCATGTGTGATTTAGATGTTCCCTTCATTTCCTTATGTTATGCATGTTCATGAAAACTTATGTCTAGATAGAAAATGAGTTTGTCTGAATAGATGAACATGTTTAAATATGCTTTTGAGATTGAATTGCATATGAGCTCAATGAGATTGTGTTGAGCATGTTTTGAGATGGAGAACGTAGCTCCTCTTTGAATATATGAAATCTAAAAATTTGATGCATATTGGGTTGTTAGATGTAGTTCCTACCTCCTTAAGATGCATTGAGTAGATTTGATTTGGAGTTTATGTTCCTCCTTAGTTGTGTGCATTATGAGCTTGATTTGCCAAATGATTTGTCAATGGTGCATCTGGTATTCCATGTCTCTATGCTTAAAAAGTGTGTTGGAGATCCGACATCCATAGTTCCCCTAGAAGGACTGGGAGTTGATGAAAATCTCTCTTATGAAGAAGTACCGGTTGAGATTCTAGACCGGCAAGTTAAGAAATTGAGAAACAAGGAATTTGCTTCCATGAAGATATTGTGGAGAAACCACTTAGTTGAGGGTGCTACATAGGAGGCCGAGGCCGATATGAAGTCCCGATATCCTCATATCTTTTCTTGTACTTTAGCTTGAGGTAATGAACTTCCTCTTCTTCTTTTTATGATTGAGTCATGTGTGATTTAGATGTTCCCTTGATTTCCTTATGTTATGCATGTTCATGAAAACTTATGTTTAGATAGAAAATGAGTTTGTATGAATAGATGAACATGTTTAAATATGCTTTTAAGATTGAATTGCATATGAGCTCAATGAGATTGTGTTGAGCATGTTTTGAGATGGAGAACGTAGTTCCTCCTTGAATATATGAAATCTGAAAATTTGATGCATATTGGGTTGTCAGATGTAGTTCCTACCTCCTTAAGATGCATTGAGTAGATTTGATTTGGAGTTTATGTTCCTCCTTAGTTGTGTGCATTATTAGCTTGATTTGCCAAATGATTTGTCAATGGTGCATCCGGTATTCCGTGTCTCTATGCTTAAAAAGTGTGTTGGAGATCCGACATCCATAGTTCCCCTAGAAGGACTGGGAGTTGATGAAAATCTCTTTTATGAAGAAGTACCGGTTGAGATTCTAGACCGGCAAGTTAAGAAATTGAGAAACAAGGAAGTTGCTTCCGTGAAGATATTGTGAAGAAACCACTTAGTTGAGGGTGCTACATGGGAGGCCGAGGCCGATATGAAGTTCCGATATCCTCATCTCTTTCCTTCTACTTTAGCTTGAGGTAATGAACTTCCTCTTCTTGTTTTTATGATTGAGTCATGTATGATTTAGATGTTCCCTTGATTTCCTTATGTTATGCATGTTCATGAAAACTTATGTCTAGATAGAAAATGAGTTAGTATGATCGATTTCTCATGTTGTAGTGCATTGAGTATGAGTTGCCTATAGACTCCATGATATGAATAGATGAACATGTTTAAATATGCTTTTGAGATTGAATTGCATGAGCTCAATGAGATTGTGTTGAGCATGTTTTGAGATGGAGAACGTAGTTCCTCCTTGAATATATGAAATCTGAAAATTTGATGCATATTGGGTTGTTAGATGTAGTTCCTACCTCCTTTAGATGCATTGAGTATATTTGATTTGGAGTTTATGTTCCTCCTTAGTTGTGTGCATCTTGATATGTTCCATGCATGATGGGCTTCTAGTCTTGAGTCTTGTGCCTAGAAACGTGCTTAGAATCTCATTCGTGGACGAATGATCCCAAGGGGGAGATATTGTAACACCCTGAATATAATAGAGAGTTTAGCATGGTAGGACTCCAAGGTATCACCTCACGAGGACCAACCTAGAGCCCACAAGGAAGCCCCAAGGGAAACTGTCTGAGGCAGTGAACCATCACTACAAAAAAAACAGCATTTAGCGACGGATGTCAGCGACAAACAATATTCTGTCACTAACTAACGACGGATTAGCTACGAAAAACGAATTTGGTTGCTAAAATATCAAAGGAAATATTGGGATCTTCAATAGTGACGGATTAGCGACGAAAATTGAAATGTGTCGGTAAAATTGGGCGCTAAAATTTGGCGCCTTAATTTGCTTACGAAAATAGCGACGCATCGCGGATGACAAAATTGATAATCTGTTAGCGACAGATTTAACGACGGAACTATTTGTCGCTAGTGTTATTTTATTTCTTGCTACAAAAATTTTGGTCGTTGGCTAATTTCTTTTAAATTATATAGAAATATTTAACGACAGAATGAATATCCGT
>JAJOOO010016108.1:0-19021 GCA_029582685.1 Solanum piurae
AGCGATGGACTAAGAGATGCCGTTTGTCGCCTTTTTAAAAAACTAATTAATAAAATAAAATAAATTAAAAAGACGGACAGCGTGGTTATTGTTTAATTTATAAATAATTATTTTTAATAAAAAGCGACGGACTAAGAGATGCAGTCCATCACTTTTTGTAAAATAATTTTAAAAATAATTATTTTAATTAAAAAGCAACGGACGACATCTCTTAGTCCGTCGCTTTTTTGGAGCGACGCTGTCCGTCGCTTTTTCTTCCGTCGGTTTTTAGCAGTTTTTTAGTAGTGGAAGGATCACTCGCCGTTGATCATATATGGATTTACTTAGGCATAGTTGGCGAAGAAGATCATGAATTTTCAAGTTCTTATCCTTCCATTAGTCCTTCGTGTACAAGCCAAAATTAGACTTCTATCAGTTAACTCTTCTAGATACTCCTATGCCATCACTTCTAACCTTTTATTGTTTCTAATCAACTTGGAAACATTAATCTCTTTATATTCAGGAAAACCTCCAAAGAAAGAATTGATCGAAATTGTACGGATACAGTACCAAAGAATCAGTTCAGATTTTCCTCAACATTATTCCAATTATCATGTGTTGGGTCCATTTGACAAAGAATTCCAGCAACGACAACAATCGAGAGAGGTAATCCTCGACATTGTAGTACAATATGCTTCCCTAGTTCTACAAGTAGAGGAGGAAACAAATCTTTTTTTGAATGATTTTTTGGTGAAGTTCAAATTGTCATCAAGACTTATAAAAGATTTTCTAAGGGGTGGAAAATCAGGACAGCTGACATAATCAGCAACATATAAGAGCCAAGTGTGGTTAATAGAATTCGACTTCTATTGTCATCATTTGGAAATATTTTTTGCATATGGCCCCATGCCTCAGTACTCTTTACACAATCTTCATTAGTTGATCATCGCTCATTTCTTGATTTTTTCCTGTAATTGTAGAGACAACTTCAAGAAGCATTTGTCTCTCATTGTATTCTTCGAAGATAGTGACCCATACATGTTTATCAAATTGAGAACTAATATGTGAATCATCATAAACTTTTTTGGCAAGAGTTGTCTTACCTGTACTGCACATACCAAAAATTGGTATGACAGCTAAATCGTCTGTTTGGGCAGTGAGGTATTCATGTATAGCGTTGAAGTCATCCTCCATCCCAACAATAGTATTTTCCTAAATTGTACTTTTCTCTGGTGTTAGAGTGAGTGACATTTTAATATTCTAAAATGTTGCCGTTGGTTGACTTCTCATCATGTGCTAATGTTAATGAGAATATTAATTGCTGCATATTACTCCTAGAGTTAGTGCATATATGCTACTGCTTGCTTAGTTCATATGTGTTACTGCTCTTTTTCTGACAGCATGTTTTAGCCGTTAGTGGCCATCATTTCTCCCCCATTCATTCTCCATTATCTCACTCTTTATTCCTCCATCGTTCTTTGTAACCTATGTACCATATGTAACCTCTAGGCCATTTATTTTCACTATCTACTACCCCATTATCTTCTTAATCATTGCCAGGAAGACTTCTTCTACTATAAATAGTGGTGGTCTTCATTTGGTTTAAGACACTATAAAATATAGAGTAAAAAAAGAGAGTTTTTATTAGTTGAAGGGAGGTGTTCTTTTTGTGGAGCTTTGGACTCAACTCTTGTTCATAGTTGTTGAGTTACACTTTTGTGATTAGGCTGTTGTATCCTGGAGTGGACAAGTCAAGAAGAACTACTGCTGGACCAGTGAAAAACATTTGTTGCAGTGTGCTTGAATCTCCTTAAAGAGAGCGAGATATCTGCGCCTCAGCCTGAAGAGATTTTTATTTCTTCATTTTCTTTCAATTGTAATCTTGGAACTTTGTTATTTTGTAATTTTTCACTAACAATTTTATGGAGATTCAAATGACTACAATTGAAATAACCGCGGATGTCAAGATGGGAGATCTTAACAAGCCATTTCGGTTCAATGGTAACTATTTCAACAGATGGAAGGGTAAAGTATTTTTCTACTTAAGTCTTTTGAATGTTTCTTATGTGTTAACTGAGAAGAATCCTAATAAAGTTGACATCACCTCTATGAATGATGACGAAACTATTTCTCATCTAGAGAAAGTGGAAAAGTACAATTGTGATTCCTATAAGTGTCAGTATTATATTCTTAATTGTTTGTCTGATAATTTTTATGATTATTATGATAGAACTTACTCTAGTGCAAATAAAATTTTGAAAGCATTGCAGAGTAAGTATGATACCGAAGAGGCTGGAACGAAAAGATATGCGGCTAGTAGATTTTTTCGTTTCCAAATGGTGGACAACAAATCAGTAGCAGACCAAGCTCAAGATTTTATAATGATTGTTGGAGAACTTAGGTCCGAGGAGGTAAAAATTGGAGACAACCCTTATTGTTTGTGGTATAGTAGATAAACTTCCATCTTCTTGGAAGGAATTTCAAAAAAACTATGCGCCACAAGCAAAAGGAAACCTCTCTTGAAATCCTGATAATGAAAATCCGCATGGAAAAAGAGGCAAGGGGACAAGATGCACTTTTACAAACAGAAGAGAGCAACATCAGAACAAAGGTAAATTTAATTACTTAAAATAATGTTACTCCTGAAACTCACACAAATACTTCTTTGAAGCCTAAGAAGAAAAAATTCAATAAAAATAATGGTAGACCTCCCAAGAAAAATAATGGTGAAAATAACCAAGCACAAAATCAACAAGTTCAAGATAAGGGACCGTGCTTTGTTTGTGGCAAGAGTGGGCATATTGCTCGATTCCTAATCCTCAGGCAAACGTTACCAAAGAACCTTTTGTGGCGGTGATTACCGACATAAACATGGTTGAGAGTGTTGATGGATGATGGGTTGATTCTGGTGCAAACCGTCATGTCTGTTATGACAAAGACTGGTTTAAAAAATATACTCATTTTGAGAAGCCCAAAACCATCATGCTGGGTGATTCTCACACAACTCAAGTGTTTGGAATGGGAGATGTCGAATTGTGTTTTACTTTTGGAAGGGTATTAATTTTGAAAGATGTACTTTATACTCCTTCCATGAGAAAAAATTTGATGTCTAGTTTACTACTTAACAAAGTAGGCTTTAAACAGATTATTGAATCTGATCAATATGTAATTGTGAAAAAGGATGTTTTTGTAGGAAAGGGGTATGCTTATGATGGGATGTTCAAACTGAATGTTGAAATGAATAAAGCTACTACTTCGGTTTATATGCTTTCTTCTACCAATTTTTGGCATGCTCGTTTGTGTCATATTAATGATAGTTATGTTGGGATCATGAGTAGTTTAGGATTAAGCCCAATGTTTAAAAAGAATTTTGAAAAGTGTGAGGCTTGTAGTAAAGCCAAAATCACTAAAAGACCTCATTTTCAAGTTGAAAGAAAAATTGATTTGTTAGAATTAGTTCATACTGATATTTGTGAACTTGGTGGAATTTTAAATCGTGGAGGTAATAGATATTTTATCACTTTCATTGATGATTTTTCTAAGTTTACGTATGCTTACTTGATGAAAAATAAAAGTGATGCTTTTGAAAATTATAAAACTTATCTCCATGAAGTTGAAAATCAGTTTGGAAGAAAAGTAAAAAGAACTAGAAGTGATAGAGGTCGTGAATATGAGTCAATTGAGTTTAATTCTTTTGTTAGATCATTGAGAATAATTCATGAAATTACTCCTCCTTGTTCTCCTTCATCTAATGGAGTAGAGGAAAGGAAAAATAGATTTTTTGTTGAATTGACTAATGTCATGCTTATTGAGTCACATGCACCTTTGAATTTATGGGGTGAAGCTAATTAGACTGTGTGTTTTGTGTTGAATCGTGTGCCTCATAAAAGTCTTAATTGACACCTTTTGAATTGTGGAAAGGTCACAAGCCACGTTTGGGATATCTAAGAGTTTGGGGTTGTCTAGCCTTTGTGAGGCTAATGGATCCCAAGATTACAAAGTTGGGTAAGAAAGTTACTACTTGTACTTTTCTTGGTTATGCTTCAAATAGTACAGCCTATAGATTTTTTAATCTTGAAGATAAATAGAGATAACACTTACCATTTGGAATACATACTTGAAGAAGAAGAAAAGTCTTCTCCAACATCTATTTCCCTTGTCTTCTTCTCTTTATACTTATATTGCTTTAAACTTGATTTTATAACACGTTATCAGCACGAGTCTCTATATCAATATTATGATGCTTGATAGATCAACACTATGAATAGAGATATCACTCACCATTTGAAATACACACTTGAATAAGAAGAAAAGTCTTCTCCTACATCTACTTCTCTTGTCTTCTTCTCTTTATACTTATATTGCTTTAAGCTTGATTTTATAACACATTATCAGCACGATTCTCTATATTAATATTATGATGCTTGATAGAAATATAGCTAGCAGAGTTTGTATACTTATTCCTTCCCAAAATTTCTATTAAATAAAGAAAGGAAGAGACGATAAAGTTGATACACTCAACGACAGAGTTGGCTTGTTCCAAGTTGCATCCAAATTGTTTATCATCATGCTTCTATAATCCAGAATTGGAGTTGATTAAATCAACTAATCATATGTAAGCTTTAGAAAGTATTGCTTAAATTTAGTTATGATTTGTCGGCCGTACCAAGTATTGGAGAAGTAGTAATATGAATATTTGGTTCCTCCGAATAAGGTGAGATGGTTTGACTAATTTTGTCTGTATATATATTTGAATAAATAAATTCTCTTTTTAAAGATTAAAATTTCCAAATTTAGTTGCACTAATTGTATTGTTGAGGTGGTGCAGGAAATTATATAAATGGAAATAAAGATTCAATTGATATTTGTTGAGAGCAAAGAGGCTCTGAGATGAGTACATTGCACTTGACCAACTATATAATTGATTGCAGGTAAGAGGATAGATTTAAGGTCCATCACACCAAAAGGATAAGACATCAGGTTAAAGTCTGGATGCACCATAATGAAAAATGTTTGAGGGTAAGACGGTACATTCAAGTTCTATTGCACCAAGAGGGTAAAACATCAATTTAAATTTTGATGCACCATGATGATAATACGTTGGGTTCATGTCCGATCAATTTATGACTTAAGACAACTTTATATGGATAAGACGTTGGATTTAAGTTCTAATGGACCATAATGATGACTATGACAAACTAATTGTATTTTTTTATGAGAAATCATGAATTTTGCCCAATTGATTTGCTCCATTATCTTATGTGAATGTGGTAGCATGATACGTTTGAAAGATGATGGTGATTATTGTGGTTGTACAAGTGAATATGGGCATGAGAAAAAAGAAAATTATAATAGTCATCATTGTGGTTAAATTAAGAACATTGTGAGTTCTCCAAATATTCCTTCAAAATGTGACGGTAATTTTTATCATCAAAAGGTATAAAAAGTCATTGGACACGAAATTGTTGTGCAATCTAATAATATGATAAATTTGTAAATCCTCTATCAAAAGAAAGGAAGATAAAGTGGTGGTACATCTGACCTTTCAAAGTGATGTTGAGGTGTGTCATGCTAAAATGATAAAATTTAAGGGCAAGACAATGAGCTTACAATGCAAATTTATGAAGCACATACAAATGATTAGTCCATTCCTTAAAGAGATTGTGACTTGTGATAAGCATTGTGAATGTTTGCCAATTCTTGAAAGTGAATGGGTCAAAATATGAAGGAAAAAAAATATTAATAAGAACATATTCATGTATAGTTGGAAATATGCCACAACTCACCTCTACGGGAGGTTTGAGAGAAATAAATAAATTTTATTTGGCAGAAATGGCCAATGGTATTGTACGTTGTCATATATATTATGGTATGTTTATTGTGAACTACCAAAAGGGCAAAAGAAAAAAGTAATTCTTGCCTATAAAGGTTGTGGTCATGATCAAAATAATATTATTGTTGGTAAATTTTTCATTGATTGTATACCTATGGTACGACAAAAGTAAAGCAAGAAACATGTCTTGCTTGTAATCATTTTTACCATGATAATAATAATATAATTTCCTCCTTGAAGGAGATGCTCACCATACTGATGGTGTCTTGGAATATGTGATAGTACACAAAAATAATTATAAGCTCTAACGAGTTGTGAGGAATAATATTGGGGTTGCAGTAAGTTTCAAAAGAAAATTTTTAAGTTACAGATGAATTGAAAAGAAATTTTGAGACTATAAATAATGAAAAGATGCAATATCTTCAGATTACTACAACTGAAGTGGGTTATAAATATTTATGTAAAAGATTACCCATTTTTTCCTCTTGTTTGTTGCGCACAAACATGGACATGCCGATGAATCAGATGCAAAAGTAAACTATAAGTGTACTGGAATAAAGATCAGTAGGCATGATCGGTTGGCCATTCCGATTAAAATATGATGCAAAAATAATTGAGAATTCACATCGTTATATACTGAAGAAATAAAATATTCTTCAAGAATTATGTTGTGTTGCTTATTCTCATAATAAAATTATCATTGTACCAGCTAACGTTGGGATTTTATTCCCTGAAATTATTTGGAACATATAAAAAGGTGAATATGGGCACCTGCCATATGGATCGTTTGCAACTATATGATAGATGCATCTATGAGACGGTCACATGTGCTTTGTTGTCAACTTACAAAATGGTGTTTGTAAGGTTGTTTGCTCGAATTGTTAAATTAAGAGCACAGTTCTAAACTATGAAATTATACTGATAATGCTGGTTGGTTTAGCAGAAATTGTATGCCTCCAATTATAGTTAAACCATTAATTATGACAATAAATCTCCCAAAAAGAAATTTGGTATGAGATGAATTTATTTAACATGTAGCAACGCTTGTACGCATCAAGCCAACAAAGGTCCCCTATCAAAATTGGTTCAGGGTTAGGAACCAAATAATTTTCATCTAAAATGTTGAATGTGCGGTTATGATTTTTATTGCTCCACCGCGCACAAAGATGAATTCCCAAATAAGGTTGGGATGAATGTTAGATTTTCTAACATTAGGGGGAGAGATGATTGACAACTGAAATTATGTGTGAGGTTAATTATGAATTATCCATATCCCCATTAAAATAAAATGTGAACTTGAAGTTCAAGTGATAATTCATTTGCATAATGTTGCAAATCGATTGCTAGATGAATTTACTGACCCTATGACATAATTCAGTTGCAAATGCTCCAATGAGAAGTCCTTGAAGGACAGAGTCTATGATATATCTGAAGTGTAATAGAACAATCGGTTCCAAATGTAAATTTCCTTGAAGAAGGAGAGAAGCAAATAATCAATATGGTCATGATAATGAGGCAAGTGCTATAAGAAAGCACCACAACATAACACTTCATCAAACCTTGGAAAAGTTTCAAGCACCTGAAAAATGATGAGATCTTGATAAGTTATGTCATATTGGAATCCATATTCAAATAACCGTTGACGGTATCTTTGATATGAAGTAGCGTTCAATGATATAAATTGTGAAGAGGATTTTGTATTCAAATCTGTCATATAGTGTGGACAGATAAATAATTGGCCAAGTAAAATGCATAATTCAAGTTCACTTAGAAAAGTGATATTTTGGATTGGTAGTCCATAAATCAAGGTATAATGTCAGTGGGGTACAAATAAATTATTATGCGATGGTATAACCCTAAGATATCAAGTACGGCTTGTGCCTTGGGGCATGAAGGTTTGTCACAAGAATTCTGACATTATTGGAGATATTTTCTCCTATGGTGTATGCTATGAGATTTGTTTTGATCTGGCAATATATGAAAACTTGAATACATATAATGAATAATTATCATGCCTAGCTAGACAATACTGAAGGTTATATGAAAATCCTTGAAGTAATCAAGGTGTCTGAAACATATAAAAGTTTGAATGAAAATTTTTCAATAAACCTTCAAGAATCCTTATATGGATTGAAATAATCAAGGAAGAAAAGGGTACAAAAAGAATGACTATAATTTTCCTTGCATTTTTATGAAAAGGTCGGGATCTGAATTTATTATAATAGTTGTGTATGTTGATGACTTGAACATTATTAACACTCTTAAAGAGCTTTCAAAAGCTATTGAGTGTTTGAGAAGGGAATCTAAAATGAAAAGATCCTGGAAAATTTTGTCTTGACCTACAGATTGAGAATTTCACGAAAGAAATATTTGTCCATCAATCAACATACACAGAAAAGATTTGATGCGATTTTATATGGATAAATCACATTTATTGAGTACCCTAATGATTATGAGATCATTTGACATAAATAAAGATTCACTTTAATCTCAAAAGAAGGATGAGGAGCTTCCAATAATACAATTCTAATTAGGAAAAATATGTATCCTTTAATTATGATAATAAGATCTATATCTACCGAGACAAAGAATGAAGGGCAAGTGAATCTATGATAATAAGGTCTATATCTACCGAGACAAAGAATGAAGGGCAAGTGAATCTAATGTTTTTCATTTTCAATACTTTTCTTCAATACAAAAAAGGAAAGAACATAAATTTCTAGGCTCCCAAATTATTTTAAAACACAATTTCCTATATAAAGTTGTTGGTGTTAAGACCAAAAATCACAATTTTACTTTCACAATTTCTCAGTGATAGTTTAGACATGACAAGAAAAATCAGCAAGGGTCGTCAAAGGGTTGACATGGTGAAAATTAAGAAGGCGAGTAACTTAGGAGTTACGTTTTCCAAGCGTCGTGCTGGTCTGTTCAAAAAGGCAAGTGAACTTTGTACGCTATGTGGTGCTAAAATTGTCATTGTGATATTTTCCCCCGACGGCAAAAATGTGTTCTTTTTTGGTCACCCTAGTGTGGACACGTTGATGGAGAGGTTCCTTGGGAGGAACCTCCCACCACCAAATAATGATGCCCACAATCAACAAATCATGGCTCGTAGAGAAGCTGATATTCTTGTGCTCAATACCAAGCTCATGAACCTCGAGGGGTTCTCCAGATGGAGAAAAATCGCGGAGAATCCCTTCGAGAAATTATGAAGAGAGCTAATGGTGTATGGTGGGAATCTCCTATCGAAGAACTTAACTTATTCCAACTTCAACACTTGAAGAAGGCATTGGAAATTCTAAAGCAAAAGGTTGAAAAAGAGGCACAAATGGTGAAAAATAATGCATTCCCATTTCAGACATTGGGAAGTGCTTGGACTCCTCCAAATTGTGCTAGCTAAAGTTCTTCATATGGACTCAATGTTGGTGGACCCTTTGCTAATAGGGTTAGTGGATCTACTTTTTCCATAGTTCCCAATTACGAGTGTGCGTGTTATGGAATTGTCGAAAGTAAAATTAAAAACTTAAATATTATATTAAGTGTTTAGGTTCATTTGTCATTTGAGGTGTTCATCATGAAATGTTCATGAGTTATGATTCAGTCGAAGCTAGTACTAAGTGTTGTGTTCATTAAATAATGTTCATCACTTATGATTCAGTCGAAGTTAGTAATTTTAATTATATATGTTATGTTATTAGTCCATTGTCATGTTGATTTTATCCTTTGAATTGCATAACATACAATCTCTTCTTTATCAACATATATCAAGATATTACAAACTTGTAGAAAAAAATGTGATATGCCTGTATTATCATATATCGCGCTAGAATTTATTTCTCCAATACTCTCGAGAATCTCCTCCAGATTACGCAATCCATTTAGTATTAGTTACTCAAGCATCGGAAAATTATCATTACCTGTTTCCCTCCTTTGCAGATCTGCTTCTACAATTTGTAGATATTTTAATTTGCGAAACACAACATCTTCATTTAGTGTCCAATCTGTTCCAGCGAATGCATAAAACGGTTCGAGATTGGGTAAATTAGCCAACAAAGTCATGACTTCCCATGGTATACAAGTAACTTTTAAGGAAAATATCCTTAAACAAAATCATGATCGGGTCAATTGATTGTAAAATCTTTAGCTCTTTTAGATTCGGAGTTCTTCTTATGATTTCCGAAGCAAAAGGAGAATAATGAAGATAAAGTATGTTCAAGTTA
The DNA here is from genome assembly GCA_029582685.1 of Solanum piurae. Lineage (NCBI taxonomy): Eukaryota > Viridiplantae > Streptophyta > Magnoliopsida > Solanales > Solanaceae > Solanum > Solanum piurae. Next base: position 10,033 of record JAJOOO010016108.1, read on the forward strand.
TTGAAAAGCAAAGTTTTTTCTTCAATACCATGATTTTCTGCCTCAAGAAAATTAGATATATATATATATATATATATTAGCAAAGTTATTTAAATCTTGCAGAAACATATCTCAAATGTACAAGTTGAGGTATTACACAAGAGAAATAATATTCAATTGAAAATACGTCCAATACCGTAAGCAACTTCAATTGTAAAACATTTGTTTTGGAATATCTACTTGCATTGAAATAAAGGTGCAGATTACACCATTGCTATGTCGCATACGATAATCATGTTTCTCTTCAAGTGTAGATAGAAGGATCACTCGCTGTTGATCATATATGGATTTACTTAGGCATAGTTGGCGAAGAAGATCATGCACTTTCAAGTTCTTATCCTTCCATTAGTCCTTCGTGTTCAAGCCAAAATTAGATTTCTACTAGTTAACTCTTCTAGATACTCCTATGCCATAACTTCTAACCTTTTACTGTTTCTAATCAACTTGGAAACATTAATCTCTTTATCTTCAGGAAAACCTCCAAATAAATAATTGATTGAAACTGTACGGATACAGTACCAAAGAATCAGTTCAGATTTTCCTCAACATTATTCCAATTATCATGTGTTGGGTCCATTTGACAAATAAGTCCAGCAATGCCAACAATCGAGAGAGGTAATCCTCGACATTGTAGTACAATATGCTTCCCTAGTTCTACAAGTAGAGGAGGAAACAAATCTTTTTTTGAATGATATTTTGGTGAGTTTAAACTGTCATCAAGACTTATAAAAGACTTTCTATGAGGTGGAAAATCAGGACAGCTGACATAATCAGCAACATACAAGAGCCAAGTGGTTAATAGATTTAGACTTCTATTGTTATCATTTGGAAATATTCTTTGCATATGGTGTTGTATATCTTACGGAAAAATACATTCATCACGAATACTTGTACTGAATTCACCAAACCTTATACTTCACCACGAACTTTTGTGGGAACTTCTCATAGCTTGAGGCGTGTCGAGAGACATTGTCCTTAAGGATATTTCACCCGATATAGGTGTATCCCCAGAATTCAACAAGCTCTTCTAGTACAAAACTAGGAGCCAGAAACTAACAAAGGTTCTTTAAAACAAAACCCAGCACAATAGAATATGAAAAGAGAAGGAAGAAATTTCTCCTGCTCTCAATCTCTAACCTCATAAGATTAGATAATAGAATATATATATATATATATATATGGAAACAGATGATCATCTCATATGAATAACATTATGGCAATATTAAATTGCCATATTAATGAGCTACCAACGGCACAATGAGTGAATAATGGAGGAGTAAATAGGTTAATTAATATTGTGATATAACTTCCAATATTAGAATATATGGAAATAAAAGATAACAACTATATTGACATAAAATAATGTTTCTTTTCAAGTATAATAAAATAATTCCTTTTGAGATACTAGAATCATTTTCCCAACAATTCCCTACATATCTCAAATGGAATATTAAGGAATAGAATGAAATAAGAAGTTTTACTGGGTTTTCACATATGAGTCTAATGCATCAAATCTGGTGTCCTTAGACTATGAACCAGACCTAGATAAAATAAGATTAAACTTACAGAATAATTTGGTGAAGTTTAGAACTTCTATGAACCAATAATTCTTTTGTAAGTACAATGTCTTATTCTATCACATTAGACTCGCACAATATTTGTCGTTATTGTGGTTTTGCGCTAAGAGGCCATGCATGTGTCCTGGTATTCATGAGTGCTCTAGAATTCTATCACAATTTCATAAAAGCGGCACCACTTCACACTCATATAGGTCCAATCATCAAGTGTATTCTGCAGAGCAATACACCACCTATAAAGGATATGACTTGGATTAAGAGCTTAACTCAGCCTCACTTTGCCTTGCATACTGCTGCACTATATTCACACATCATAGGAGGGACATAACTTTTTAGTGCTTACTTGATCAACTAATGACTTGTTATTACCCATATGAACCTAATTCATGGGATCTCCAGTCACATAGGTTGGTTTACCATCATTGTTGATCTTCTCAAATGACAAAAGTCTTACTCCCCTCGATGTTTCATTTACTCAGTGAATTGATTAAATTCACCTCCGACTACACATAATTTATTTACGTAAATAATTTAATCTCATAACAGCTGTTTTATCACATTATGTCTCAAATTGCCAATGAAAGTATTATTTTTCATTATAGCTATTTTAGCTTGGCAATCACAATATATAAACATAAAATATGTTTATTTTATTTGAATTGGAATACTAACTCGGCTAATATTCATGTTATGACACCTCCTCCAAGGGCAAACACATAACCACTAGTGAATTTCGAAATTCACTTTACATCATATATTGTACTCCTCTAGTACCACAAACTATTCAATTTATTTGGTACTAGACTTGTAGTACTTCTCATGTGTCATCAATGACTTCTTTCCAAAATGATACCTCAAGAAACAATATTCTTTCAAACAACAATAACACAAAAGATATTATCACTTTTAAACACTCAAGACTACCATTTTTATTTTTCCAACTCTATTGTTGTATTAAGTCACACCACAACTAACTATCACAAGTCTGTATATACAACATTTTTTAGCATACAATCAAAAATTTAAAACCTATTTTTCTTAGGATCATGTAGCACAACATTAGCAACATACCCTACACTTTCAAATATTTCATAATAGAGGAATAACATTCATAACCTAAGCAAGAAACCCCTACACTTTCAAATATTTCATAATAAAGGAATAACATTCATAACCTAAGCAAGAAACCTCTACACTTACAAATATTTCATAAAGTTTTTATTTTATTGCAGCATACCAATTTATACATCAAAATCAGTCTATATATAATAACTTAGCCAATTCAATAAATTGTTAGTTAATAGAAGCATTCGATCAAACAACAAGCATAAAACTCGTGTCCTACAAACATAAAGTGCTTCAAGTCCTATCTAGAAAAGGTAATTCACTAACATTAGGCAATGTGTCAGTTGCAAATATGAAACAAAATATAATTCTGGGCAATTTTTTTTTCTTTATCATTATCAAAAGGAATATAATAGCAAATTAAACATTAAAAGCACATACCACCACAGTTGACATTTTATCAAACTCATATAAACATTCATTCATTTTCTAATAATCACATAAAATCAGATTGACTTGACTACTACAATCATGTACCACCTCAGAAAATGCCAATATATAGATGTAAATATTTAAGAAGAATTTTGCATTCTAAGAACTTCAAGTGGTTCCAGAATTACCAACACATATAATTTTTCCTTTTTCTCCAATTTGGGTGTACAATACAAACTTAGTTTTGTTGGCACAAAAATGCCTACCTCTCAAATCAATCACCCAGATTCACACATTAGCCACAAGATTCGCTTGAGAAATGACCACAACAATTTATATCATCCACATAGTCACTTTACTTTGTGGAATTATCATTTCTCCGAATCTTCTACCTACACTAAAATTATATTTAAAAAGTTTGGCACACTCAAATCTGTTAAAACCGAAACACATAATTTACATACCTTATTAGCATGAACCCAAGAATATAGTTACCTCTGCAATAATGGCTTCAAAAAATTATTTTCTTTAACATTTGCAGAGCTTATCTTCACGTTGAACTTCTTAATTAATTATTTTTCTTTTTCTAATTCATGTGATCTGTATACGAGAAAGTCCCTTCCAGGAAGCATTTCGATACTTCTCAGTATAGTGCCAAACCAAAGCCATTACAGTAACCCATTCAATTGCCCACTCGGAATTATAATTTCTTTCTTCACTATTGAGTATTTTCCATAAGAACAAAGTAGAAGAAATATCCTTAAGATTGTTGTAAATCTTACGGAAAAATACCTTCATCACGAATACTTGTACTGAATTCACCAAACCTTATACTTCACCATGAACTTTTGTAGGAACTTCTCATAGCTTGAGGAGTGTCGAGAGACATTGTCCTTGAGGATATTTCACCCGGTATATGTGTATCCCCAGGATTCAACAAGCTCTTCTAGTATAAAACTAGGAGCCAGAAACTAACAAAGATTCTTTAAAACAAAACCCAGCACAATAGAATATGAAAAGAGAAGGAAGAAATTTCTCTTGCTCTCAATCTCTCACCTCATATAAGATTAGATAATATATATATATATGGAAACAGATGATCATCTCATATGAATAATATTATGGCAATATTCAATTGCCATATTAATGAGCTACTAACGGCACAATGAGTGATTAATGGAGGAGTAAATAGGTTAATTAATATTGTGATATAACTGCCAATAATAGAATATATGGAAATAAAAGATAACAGCTATATTGACATAAAATAATGTTTCTTTTCAAGTATAATAAAATAATTCCTTTTGAGATACTAGAATCATTTTTCCAACATATGATCCCATGCCTCAGTACTCTTTACACAATCTTCATTAGTTGATCATCACTCATTTCTTGATTTCTTCCTGCAATTGTAGAGACAACTTCAAGAAGCATTTGTCTCTCATTGTATTCTTCGAAGATAGTGACCCATGCATGTTTATCAAATTAAGAACGAATATATGAATTATCATGTGTTGGGTCCATTTGACAAAGAAGTCCAGCAACGACAACAATCGGGAGAGCTAATCCTCGACATTGTAGTACAATATGCTTCCCTAGTTCTACAAGTAGAGGAGGAAACAAATCTTTTTTTGAATGATTTTGTGGTGAAGTTCAAACTGTCATCAAGACTTATAAAAGACTTTTTATGAGGTGGAAAATCAGGACAGCTGACATAATCAGCAACATACAAGAGCCTAGTGGTTAATAAAATTCGACTTCTATTGTCATCATTTGGAAATATTCTTTGCATATGGTCCCATGCCTCAGTACTCTTTACACAATCTTTATTAGTTGATTATCGCTCATTTCTTAATTTCTTCCTGTAATTGTAGAGACAACTTCAAGAACCATTTGTCTCTCATTGTATTCTTTGAAGATAGTGACCCATGCATGTTTATCAAATTGAGAACGAATATATGAATCATCATAAACTATTTTGGCAAGAGTTGTCTTACCTGTACTACACATACCAAAAATTGGTACGACAGCTAAATCGTCTGTTTGGATAGTGAGGTGTTCAAGTATGGCGTTGAAGTCATCCTCCATCCCAACAATAGTATTTTCCTAAATTGTACTTTTTTCTGGTGTTTGTGTGAGTGACATTTTAATATTCTAAAATGTTGCCGTTGGTTGACTTCTCATCATGTGCTAATGTTAATGAGAATATTAAATGCTGCATATTACTCCTAGAGTTAGTGCATATATGTTATTGCTCTTTTTTTGGCATCATGTTTTAGCCGTTAGTGGCCATCATTTCTCCCCCATTAAATCTCCATTATCTCACTCTTTATTCCTCCATTATTCTTTATCACCTATGTACCATATGTAACCTCTAGGCCATTTATCTTCAGTATTTACTACCCCATTATCTTCTTAATCATTGCTAGGAAAACTTCTTCTACTATAAATAGTGGTGGTCTTCATTTGGTTCAAGACACTAGAAAAATATAGAGTGAAAAAAGTTAGTAAAAAAAAAGAGAGTTTTTATTAGTTGAAGGGAGTTGTTCTTTTTGTGGAGCTTTGGACTCAACTCTTGTCCATAGTTGTTGAGTTACACTTTAATAGGTTGTTGTATCCTGGAGTGGACAAGTCAAGAAGGACTACTGCTGGACTGGTGAAAAACATTTGTTGCAGTGTGCTTGAATCTCCTTAAAGAGAGTGAGATATCCGCGTCTCAGCCTGAAGAGATTTTTATTTCATCATTTTCTTTCAATAGTAATCTTGTAACTTTGTTATTTTGTAATTTTTCACTAACAATTTTAAGTAGATTCTAAATGACTACAATTGAAAAAACCGCGGGTGTCAAGATGGGAGATCTTAACAAGCCATTTCGGTTCAATGGTAACCATTTCAAGAGATGGAAGGGTAAAGTACTTTTCTACTTAAGTCTTCTCAATGTTTCTTATGTGTTAAGTGAGAAGAATCCTAATAAAGTTGACATCACCTCTAGGAATAATGATGAAACTATTTCTCATCTTGAAAACGTGGAAAAGTACGATGGTGATTCCTATAAGTGTCGATATTATATTCTTAATTGTTTATCTGATAATTTTTATGATTATTATGATGGAACTTACTCTAGTGCAAAGAAAATTTGGAAAACATTGCAGACTAAGTATGATACCGAAGAGGCTGGAGCGAAAAAAATATGCGGCTAGTAGATTTTTTCGTTTCCAAATAGTGGACAACAAATCAGTGTAGACCAAACTCAAGATTTTATAATGATTGTTGGAGAACTTAGGTCCGAGGAGGTAAAAATTTGAGCCAACCTTATTGTTTGTGGTATAGTAGATAAACTTCCACCTTCTTGGAAGGAATTTCAAAAAACTATGCGCCACAAACAAAAGGAAACCTCTCTTGAAACCTTGATAATGAAAATCCGCATGGAAGAAGAGGCAAGGGGCCAAGATGCACTTTTACAAACAGAAGAGAGCAACATCATAACGAAGGTAAATTTAATTACTTAAAATAATGCTACTCCTGAAACTAACACAAATACTTCTTTGAAGCCTAAGAAAAAAAAATTCAAGTAAAATAATGGTAGACCTCCCAAGAAAAATAATGGTGAAAATAACCAAGCACAAAATCAACAAGTTCAAGATAACGGATCGTGCTTTGTTTGTGGCAAGAGTGGGCATATTGCTCGATTTTGTAGATTCTGGAAACATGGTCCTAATCCTCAGGCAAATGTTACCGAAGAACCTTTTGTGGTGGTGATTACCGACATAAACATGGTTGAGAGAGTTGATGGATGGTGGGCTGATTCTGGTGCAAACCGTCATGTCTGTTATGACAAAGACTGGTTTAAAAAATATACTCATTTTGAGAAGCCAAAACCATCATGCTTGGTGATTCTCACACAACTCAAGTGCTTGGAACGGGAGATGTCGAATTGTGTTTTACTTCTGGAAGGGTTTTAACTTTGAAAGATGTACTTTATACTCCTTCCATGAGAAAAAAAAATTGATGTCTAGTTTACTTCTTAACAAAGAAGGCTTTAAACAGATTATTGAATCAAATCAATATGTAATTGTGAAAAAGAATATTTTTGTAGGAAAGGGGTATGCTTATGATGGGATGTTCAAACTGAATGTTGAAATGAATAAAGCTACTACTTCTGTTTATACGCTTTCTTCTACCAATTTTTGGCATGCTCATTTGTGTCATATTAATGATTGCTATTGGAATCATGAGTAGTTTAGGATTAATTCCAATGGTTAAAAAGAATTTTGAAATGTGTGAGGCTTGTAGCAAAGCCAAAATCACTAAAAGACCTCATTTTCAAGTTGAAAGAAAAACTGATTTGTTAGAATTAGTTCATACTGATATTTGTGAACTTGGTGGAATTTTAAATCGTGGAGGTAATAGATATTTTATCACTTTCATTGATAATTTTTCTAATTTTACGTATGTTTATTTAATGAAAAATAAGTGATGCTTTTGAAAATTTTAAAACTTATCTCCATGAAGTTGAAAATAAGTTTGGAAGAAAAATAAAAAGAATTAGAAGTGATAGAGGCCGTGAATATGAGTCAAATGAGTTTAATTTTTTTGTTAGATCATTGAGAATAATTCATTAAATTACTCCTCCTTATTCTCCTTCATCTAATGGAGTAGCGGAAAGGAAAAATAGAATTTTGGTTGAATTGACTAATGTCATGCTTATTGAGTCACATGTATAACACCCGAGAAAAATTTGAACTAAGACTCGAATCATTTTTCGTAGTGAGTGAGATTTTTACCAAGAAATTTAAAGATTTCTTAAGTGTTAAGGTCACTAGATGTAGCACCTTGAGTTTCAAAAAGAACTAGATTGGAATTAGCAAAATCTGAAATTTTGCAAGTTATGATTAAGTATGAGTTTTGGGTCGACTTCAAACGACTATAACTCCTAGCTCAGGATGAGTTAGGTGTGCTATCAGATACCGTAGCTAAGATCTTTGAATTATCTTTCCAACGCCATCGAGTTTGCTAAGTTTCGAGTTCGGATGAGTGAGATATGACCCATTGAAGTTAGGCTGCCCAGTTAAGGAAAGTCAAAACCGGGTTTTAGAGGGGTATTTTGGTCTTTTCCTTACCCAATCAGATTTAATTCATTTTTAGTAATATTTTAGGGGTATAATCTGATTAGGTTCAGTTTAATAATCCTAGTTTACGCCTAGGGTTTTAGTTGAGAGTTCGAGAAGAGAAAAGAAGAAAAGAGAAGAAAAGAGAAGAAGAGAAAAGAGAAAGGATGAAGGCGTTCGTCGACGTTCTTGAGAGTTGTTGCGGATTGTCACCATGGGTTTAATCCCTAAGAGGTATGTAAGCTTCCATAGTATTGGGTTCTTTCACCCACACACCAATCATGATTTATTCAGCGTAATTTCGTTCTTGAAATTTAAAGATTAGAGTTCTTGATGAGTTTTTGATAAGTGTTCTTGAAGTTTCATTAAGTTTTGAAGTAAGATTCTGCTTAGGTCAACTTTAAACGACCATATCTCTTAGAATATTAAGAGTTACGTGAGCCATAACCTATCCAATTAAAGTTAATTGAATCTACTTTCCAACCCCACCAGTTTCACGTCAATCCAATATCTGAGAAAAAAGTTATGACTATTTTAGTAACCTATACAGTGCTGTTACGAATTAGCCGACGGGAAAATATTGAAAAGAGTCGTTTTTATCTTTTTACCTCCAAGAAAACCATCAACGAATTTCTTGACTAATAAAAAGCTCAAAAAAATCAGATTTTCATCTTCACTCATGAAAATCATAATTCTTGGCCATAGAGATTTCAAGAAACTAATTCAAGAATCTCAAGAAAGGTTTTCTTGATTGTTTACCTTCAAGCT
>JAJOOO010016109.1:0-22981 GCA_029582685.1 Solanum piurae
ATCGCTCATGGTTCCCACAACCCTAGTTATGAAAGTTAGCTACTCATTATCTCAAGAACACAATCAAAATTTATTAAAATAAATATGTTTGTGTTAATTATAAAAAGTTAAGAACAATAGCTAAACTATCTTTTATAAATCACGAATACAAATAAGCAATAAAGGAGAAGAAAGAATAAACCACAATTCTCCAGCCTTCACGACGGCTCTTCCAAAGTTCCTAAGCTAGAAGAAAATTTATATTGTGTCTTGTATCTTGGTTCTTGGCTCTCTTTCAAAAATAATTTTTCATGCCCTATTTATAGATATAGAAACCCTAAATAAAATAATTGAGTCCACATTAAATTAGGAATCCAAAACCAAAAGGAATTGTGATTTTGGAATTTCCATCTCTTTTATTTCGCGTTGTTGAAAGCGTACGCCGCCTCAAACTTGTGACAGCTTCACTACTTGCCACGTGTACAGAAAACATAACAATTGAAATTCATCAATTTGCAGCCGCCATTTCCTTATATATATAAATATATTATTTTATTTTATTTAATCCATTAAGCTGCCTGCTTGATTTCCTTCTTCAACTTTCCATCTTTAATTCGTTTTAGCTCCAAACTTCTTCATTTTTCCATCAATTTAATCCTACAAATAAAATACACAATTTAGCACAATCCATAAATTTTATGCTCATAAAGGAAAAATATAAATAATAAATGTGAGGCATATAATGATTAAAAATATGTATTTTGGCCTCACATCAGAAGATTACCAAGATTTCGCGATCCACTATCGAATTTTTTCCAATTCCAAGAGCTCAGATCGAATCGGTATTGATATAACATTTCAAACCGAGCTCTCTTATTGAAAATGCTTATTCAATGAGAATTCTCAATATTATTCCTTGAAGAGGACTCGAACATCCATGCTCTTTAACACAAGATTTTGAGTCTCGCGTGTCTACCATTTCACAACAAAGGCATCTTGAAAGTGAATCGTATTGCATGAATATGATATCTATGTAGTGTGATGTATGGAATATATGACAAAGGATGATCTATTGATCGGTCATGTGATATAGGCCCGAGTTGGACATCCAATTTCTTCGATTTGAATTATCTGGAGAATGCAATGCCTGATATATATAAAAAAGATGGACAATAAAAACTATTTCTTGATTCACTTAAAGAAGTGAATAGAGTACCAATAGAGATATGTAAAAAGTAGGTCCGGTTACGCGTATTCCTAATCCTCAATGGAATGTGGCATCCATATATAAACATAGTATCTATTTAGATTGGCCCGAATTGCCCCTTCTCATTATGAGATTGTATATAACCTTTTTCTGGTCTGGTAGGGTATGGAATGAACTTAAAATCATGGAATTGACTCGATCATCAGATGATAAGTTCATAACTCTAGTCCATTCCCATTTTGGACGGAACAAATCTACTAATTATTTGATTCCAGTTAGTAAGAGGGATCTTGAACTAAGAAATGGACCCAAGAAGCTAAAATAGTCTATCCTGAGAAATTGAAATAATACGGTTCATTGATATTCGTGGTATAGTAGATGCTATCACACATACAATCATACTCAATTCGATGGAATTGTTTGATCTTAAAGGGGATCTTCTATAGTTTCGCACGTGCGGGATTATTTCCTGGTTTCGTCTAGTCATTATTAACTTGATTATTTCTATATAATAGTAGATTGAAACAACGCTTGTAAGGATTCCTATTAAAACCAAGAAATATAGGCCTGCCCTCCATCTACAGAAGAATAAATAAAGTTTTGTGAAAAAACCTACTAGTGGAGGAAGCCTCCAAGGGATAAGAGACATAGGGCTAAACAGAGAGCAAGAAAAGGATCTTTTGTGTATAATCCTGCATAATCTCGAATGTTATCAGTTCCAGTACGTAGACCAAAAAATACGATGCAAGCAAAAATTCCTAGATTCATAGAGATATAGAACATCATATAAGTTATCATGCTTGCATATCCATCATTTAAGTCTCCAACAATTATTCCAATAATTACATATCTGATTTGGCCTATCGACGAATATACAAGCATACATCTCATTCTTGTTTGAATAATAGCAATGAGATTTCTCAATATCATGCTAAGAATAACTAGAATTTCCAGAAGAAGATGACATTTCTTTTATGAGAAATAAAAAGGAATATCGAAAATTTGAGGGGCTAAAGCTGAAGCAACTACTTTCCAAGTAACAAAAAGAAAAGCAACGACTGGAGTGGGAGAGTCAGAGTCAAAAAGAGGATTCCTCACTTCTTTCTCTCATTCAAAATTGTGCATGATACTTTCATATCACACGGCTCCTAAGTGATAATAGAAAGAAGAACCCATTTTCTTTCTTTGTTGATTACCTTCCTCGCGTATGTATTAGACCGAATCCATTCGATTTCTAAAAAGGATTACTAATCCTTAACTTTTCGAGGAATCCTTCAACAGTGGTTGTGAATGACTGATTTTTGCAATCTTTTCGAACTTGGTTTCGTAGGAGCAAGTCAGAAAGATTGAGAAATAGAACCATCTTATTTCATTAATTCATTTCTCAATAGCCATGAGATGATCATCTTAGCGTGATCCTTTTGTCGACAGATACTCATATTACAATCGTAGTCTCTGAAGGATGAGAACCAAATATGTAGAATCTACATCGAGAATTCAAGTATTGTATACATCATTAGTCCGATCCTTTGTAGGAACTACCTATAATAACGAACTTGCAAAATGGATATGTTTATCATAAAGTTATTCGTCGTTCCAACCCTACTTCACCTTAATTGTTATTTGAACAAGTAAAGTTTTGTCTTAGTCTAAGTGGGGATAGAATTTCTTTTCTCTATGTCCATAGTGTTTTGAAAAATCCAAACATCTTAGAGATAGATGGAGAGGTAGGAATTTCTCGAACGAACTGCACTCCTTCATATACGTTAGAAGTCTATTGATGAGAAGGGGCCGGGAAAAGCTTGAACCCAATTCCTACGGTAATGAATATGATCGCAATTAAAATTACTGGGGAGTTATACAATTGTGTATTGATAAGAGCGTTTACTATTTCTTGAAGCTCAATCTCTCCCCCGGATGAACAACATAGCCAAGAGAAACCATGAACTAGAATAGAAGACCATATATATATATATATATATAACAAATCAGGAGAGAAAAAGGGTTGGAGGTACTCCCTACCGATCAAGTAAAAAGTGAGCACATCCTCGATGCCTTATTTATCTTAGAAAAAAAAATTAATTTATGAAAAGGCTAATGATTTTAAGACTCCCATAAAACCTATTTTTAAGGAGTAAAAGTGTATATCAACTTTCTCAAAAATAGTTGAGAAAATCAATGCATTTACTCGTAGTGTACTAAAAACACGTAAATACAAGTATTAATGCAATGCATGCCATTACTAGCATCAAAATAATAGCAGCTAAACTACCAAATATACTTTGCCATGCTACCCTGCTTTTAGAGCATAGAAAACTAACCTGATGTCTAGGTAGTCCTCGACCATGGCCCAAGGACAAACAATCTACCAACATATTCAATAATAACATCATTAAATATCTCATGAAACATGGAATTTATAATGAATCGACAATCAAAAAAGTAACTCGAGGATCATAGACTTAACCTAAAGGTACTACTATCACTACCTAATTTCATAGGTCATGATAGCAGCTACTAACATCCAACATGTAGGTAGGCAAAACCTATAGCCCCAAACTAGGAGTAGTGTGGAAAAAAACATATCAGAGGCAACAAAGAAATCACATGTAAAAGAATGAAAGATAAACTGTCACGACCCAAAAATTAGGCCATGATAACTCCTACCCTAAACCTCGAGTAGGAAAGACAAAACCTAGAAAGAATTGCGGAAGATATGAGATTTTAAATACTAATAACTACGCATAAGCAGAAACTGGAATAAAATATAGAAACGTGCCATAGTATGGATCTGTAAGTACAAACAAAATATACAATGAACCCGAAAGTAATCCAAGAAGAGAAAGTAACACAAGACCCAACCCCTAGACCTAGTGCCACCAACGCAGGAGCTATACAAAAGAAGTAACTAATCAAAAATACAAAATACAAGTCAGTACGAAAGAGGGAAAACAACAAGTCTCTAAACACTAGGAGCTCACTAGGATCCAAGTCTATGACACCCAACGTATATCCAATACTCAATAAGTGGGGTTCGTACTCGCAGCTGCACTAGAAAAAGATGCCGAAGTATAGTATGAGTACCAAAATACGAGCTACTCAGTAGGCATCATAGGATGATTGAGCTTAGAAATATCATATATATAAATAAGCAGCACGATAATGCTAAGAGAAGTATGATATAAGGCTAAAAGTAACCAAAACTACCGATAGAAAAGGCAACAACAGTTTTACCAGACAAACCAAACAAACACAAACAATCAACTAAACAATGATATGCGATGAACATATGGAAATTTTTTGTTTTAAGGTATAAACTTTTATAGTTGTCTCATCGATTGTCCCATGCACCCCGCGACAACTACCGAAACACCATCAACTGAACTACAAGTGTAATTAAAGTAAAACCCATAATTCACTGTACGAGTAATCAGAGCTTATCAACATGCTCCTTATAAATAAAAAATGGTACATCTTCTCTCAAAAATAAATTTCAATTAGTAATACAAGTGAAAATTTGTAATCCCTCGCCCTTGGAGCTAAAATCATTAGAAAATGTAGTACACCTTGTAACTATTTAAAAAACCTCTTTTCTTTCCAAGATCAGGTGAAATTATGTCATTAGTATGCCATGAACACGATTTCAAACCACCCTGATGCAGTCATCCTTAATCAATCCATACAATACACAGAACAGGGTAAACACCTATCACAAGATAGTTGTACTAACTTGCAATTCCAACCAGTACGTACATGCCCTAAACCCAACGCTCAACAACTCAATCAATAAAATGAAAAACTCAAAAGATTACTCCGAAGAGGTATAAAAACACCAAAACAACCAATGAATAAACAAACTAAGTTGCACACCACCAAGATCAAAGGAAATTATGCAATTAGTATTTCATGAACATGATATCACACCACCATAATACATTCATCCTCACTAATCAATCCATACAACACACAAAACCGGGTAAACACCTGTCACAACATAGTTGTACTAACTTGCAACTCTAACCAATACAAGCCCACAACCCAGGCCCAACAATTTAATCAATAAAGTGACAAACTCGAAACATTACTCAAAAGAGGAACACAAAGCACCAAAGCAACCAACATATAAACAAACTAAATTTTACACCACCAAATAACATTCTAGGGGATCTAAAATGAAAATCAAGCCAAGAAACAACCTAAACTAAGGCGTATCGACTACAATACTAAATTAAATAACTTGAAATAGCCAATAAATCTCACTAAGGATCAAGTACACCTACAAACTAATCCTGAAGAATTTATAATTATCAAATTACTTTAAAATATACATAATCAAACTAAGACAAGTATAAAATAGAGAAACCATAACCTACCTCAAGGTTGAAACCGTGCACGAATGACTACTCAGATGTTTTTCCATTCCGAAGACACTCGGAATGTTGCCAAGCTATCAAGAAGAGAAAGATCAATTTAAAATAGGACTAATGAACCCATATCATAAAAACTAATTTCAGACCAAAAATTGCGTCGAAAATTGTCCTTCAAATGTTGTTACACAAATGTGAAACAAATTCCATCATAATGTTCCTCTTGAGATTAGGATCACATGCTCGGAAGTTGAGCAAAGATGGGAACAATTCTTGAAAAGTTTAAAATTAATAGAATTAAAGTCAATATTGAATGTAATCAAGGAAATAAAGCTAGAATCAAGTTAAGGAAGTGAGGATTAATGAATTTACCTTTGAATCACTAGAAATAGTCAAGAATTGAAAAAAATTGCCAAGGTCCGAGATCCTCCAACGGGGGGTTCTATTTAGATATGAATGAGGAAAAAAGGGAATTAAATCCCCAACGATGACCATAAAAGTTCTCAAGTGGATGCTTAAGCGGCTATAGCTAAATCCATCATCTTGACATAAAAGTGACCTAGCTCCCATAGGTGGCTGGCGCAAAAGCGGCAATGCGGTCGCAAAAGAGGCCTCTGCAAAAGCATCCATCCAGCAACAAAAGCGACCTAGATAGCGTAAGCGACCACCACTAAAGATGTCAAGAGCCGCAAAATCCATGGTACCAGTGACTGTTGCATCAACAATTAAATTACAATGCCCAAACTTAGAATGGACCCTCAGAATTCATTCAAGGTCTAAACAATACAAAAAAAAAGAACTACCCACTCCAAAACAACATTTTGGAAACAATAAAATTGACAAAACCAACTACGTAGGTAGTCTCGTGAGAATGTTCACTCAGGTCAACACAAGGCAAACAACAACAACCAGTATGACTACCATCACAAAATAATCTACACCACCTCGAGACCGAAGCCAAAGGTCGTTCAAGACAAAACTCGACATTCTACAACTAACCACACTAATTGAAATCTCATCCGTGTTCATTAACTAACATTGTTGATTGAAGCTGAACATTGGTAAAAAAATCCATCAAAATATCTAATGGAACAAACTCAAATTGCAATCATCAAAACCCAAACTAACCATCAACCTAGACCAAAAAGGAATTTTTGGAGCTACCGGAACTCACCAAATTCTCATCCAACACTGGAGTCTCCAAATATTGACTAAAGTCAACTCTTTCACCTCATGAGACTCACAAAGGGAAAAATTTAAAGCAAAATCTACCAACCAACTGGGGAATTGTTCTAACCAACCCAACACCACACCAAGGCTAAAACAAAGCTATGGATGCAAAAACATAGAAATGATCTCAAGGTTCATTACAATATCCTCATCAAAATGGACTTTCGTCCTCGAAAGTTAAAGAAAGGCTACACCTGAAGGGTAAAAAAGATGAGTCTATTGGATCCACATGTCAAGTAGCCTTCTCAACTAGAAGGTGCCTCCAGTGAACCTACACTTATCAGATCTCCTTAGACCGCAACTTCCTAACATGGCTTCCTAGTAAAGCCATCAGTTTCTCCTCAAAAGACAAGGACTCATCAAGATGCATCAAATCCGACCGACGCAAATGAGACTTAATAGGAATATACTGCCTCAACATAGAGAGATGAAACACATGGTGAATTCATGAATGAGTTGGAGGTAAGGCTATCTCAAATGTGACCTCTATTATCTGCCTCATAATCTTAAATAAGCCAATAAACATAGGGTTGACATTTCTCTTCCTCCTGAACCTGATCACGCCCTTTATGGGTGACACCCGGAGAAACACTTGATCACCAACCATGAACTCAAAAGGACGCAACCTCTGATCAACATAGTTCTTTTGCCCAGGATGTACATAGTTTCTTTTATATCATAATAACTTTGTCCACAAAATTAGGAAACAAGTAAGTGTCCCTAGTGGTTGTGATTTGTGAAGCTGGTTTCCCTCTATGTTATAGTTCCACATGAAATAGAGTGTATCATCTGGAGATCCTTAGAGTTTTGTAGCCATAGTTTGATTCATGTCATATCTTTTTTAGCCATGGTTTGTTTTGTGGTATATGTCTTTTAGCCATGGTTTGTTTTGTGGTATATGTCTTTTAGCCATGGTTTGATTCTTTGTATATATCTTTTAGTAATGGTTTGAGTCCTAGAATATCTCTGGTAGTGCGGTTTGAGTCAGGAACATCTTTATCAACCTTAATTTGAGTCCTGACACACTTCTATTAGTTGTGTTCAAGTAATGGAATTTGGGTTATATTGGGTTTTTTGGGGTGCCTTATCTGTGATTTGGGTCTAGGGTCAGCCGTTTATATTCTATAATGTCACGACCCCGGGGTACCCCCTAGACGTAACATGGCATACAAGTCCCCGAGAGGCCTCATATAAGCCACTTAGCTTTTATAAACATAAGATAATAGAAATGAGTGGGAATTGAAAATATTTTTAGTCCACATCAAATTTTCATAGCAAAAGAGGAAGTCTATTACACTTTGTCTCAAACCATCTAAAACATGAATATATTGGGACACAACCCATACAATAGTGTTCAAAACATGAAATAAAATATCAAAAGAGAAATGGTGGCCATATTCTCGAATACAATGATGACTCACCAAACTTCAAGTCTTGCTCTACTAAGATCCTAGCCACGTGATTAAGAGTCAACAATGTCGGACCCTACATTTGGATAAGAAATGTATCAAGAGTATGCGTTAGTACAAACATGTACTAAATATGATAGCCAACATAAACATCAACATAGACATAAGAGATAACAACATGAATCATAAAGCATAATCAATGCATATCATAGTTCATATCAACATAGGAGGGATACTTCATAAAGTAAACTCATCTTATTCTTACTCAAGAAATGGGTCATCCACCTCTAGTCAAGTATATCATGGAAGGCAACTCAAGAAACAATCCAAGCTCATCATACAAAACATCATAATCTATATTATATTTTATAGACATGGGGAATTGCCTCTTTGCCTTACAACAAACGAACATGGGTAGTCACCTCTAGTCCTTATGTGGATAATAGGTACTCACCTCTAGTCCAAATTAATATATGGATCATGGGTATTCGCCTCCTGTCCAACATTATGTGACATGGGTATTCGCCTCTTGTCATTTCATAAGGATCATGGGTATTTGCCTCTTGTCCAACATCATGAGACATGGGTATTCGCCTCTTGTCATTTTATAAGGATCACGGGTATTCACCTCTTGTCCAATCATATCATAAGAACATGGGGAGTCGCCTCTTGTTCAACTTTAAGGAATAAGGGTAATCGCCTCTTTATTCTACTTCATGGAATACAGATAATCGCCTCATATCCATGTCATTTGGAGGTCATGGGTAATCGCCTCTAGCATCATCAATATCTTAGTCATTAGCATTAGATACATTGTAAGTGAGCAATCCTATCAACCTAGAATCATTTAATGTGAGAAAACATTTCACATTCATAACATAAGAAATTCATGTGGGAACTATCCCTTCCACAAGAATTACATAAATAGTCAACAATTGACAACATAAGCTTCACTCTCAAAGCCCTATATCTCATAGTCATTCTATATGCTCAATCTCAAGAAATTAAACATCATAATCATATCATGAGCTTCAATATCAAAGAAATATGTTCATGATTCATCATATAAGCTTCAATGCTAATGTATCTTATCAATCCTAGATTGAATACATCCAAACTTACAAATTCTCCTTTCATGGCATAAAACCCATTTAAATTAATTTTATCTTTCTAGACATGGGTTAGGCATGGGTACATGTAATTTCATCCTAAATACATGATTTACTATCAATTCAATCATAAAAAATCATAATCCACTCAATTGGAGTAACATTCATCAATACCCATAACATTGGAAGAAACCCTAACTCAAATTGGAGATTTCATCTTCTCAATTAGGGAAATCATGGGGACTCCATGGATGTAAAGCTATCATACCATGATTACAAATCCCACAAATGCTTGAGGATTGGAGACTTGACCTTGATCATAGCTCCAAACTCTATCTTCTTCTTCAAGTTCTAGAGAGAGAAATATTTGAGAGGAGAGCTTCTGGGATTTCTTTTGGGTTTTGGGAATTATGACTTGAATAGGTGAGTTTTAGAGTTAAAATATCTTATATAGGGGTCCTAGACTTAGGTAAAACGATATAGCTTTAGTCTAAGTAAAACCAGAAAAAAATAATTAACCCTCAACTTTCAGTGGTCTGCCCACCATTCACGTGAGGCACCACAGACCAGCAAGGGTCACACGGCCCGTAGTGGTGCCCGTGGTCCATTACCCAGTGGCCTCAGTTGTCACGCCTCAACACCCTTAATCATAAGGCAACTCCACGAGCCTTCACATGAGCCGTGAAGTGGCTCGTGAAGAGGAGCCTATTTTTGGGCAACTTGAAAAGGCTACTGCCTATCCCACCATGAGCCATTGTGGTGGTCATAAGAGGTGAGGCAATACCTAAGGGAGAGGGGACTGTCCTGGACCCCTTCCTTGGCTCAAACCCTTACACTTAGCCCTAGTTTAGCCTATTAGAATTATGAGGTCTTACATTATCTCCTCCTTGGGAACATTCATCCTCGAATGACGTTTCTAGACACCTTTCAGAAG
This sequence comes from Solanum piurae, assembly GCA_029582685.1. Taxonomy (NCBI): domain Eukaryota; kingdom Viridiplantae; phylum Streptophyta; class Magnoliopsida; order Solanales; family Solanaceae; genus Solanum; species Solanum piurae. The sequence goes on from JAJOOO010016109.1 coordinate 10,236, forward strand.
TAAAGACTCAATACTAGCATCCCATCATGCATGCAACATCATCAAAATGCACATAATCAAGGAGGAAACATCAATGTCAACTCAGCGTACTCAATGCGTTACAAGGAAGTAGGAACTACATCTAAGAACCCATTATGCATGAAATTTTCACATTTCTCATGTTCTCAGGAGGAACAACCTTCTCCAAGATAAAATCATTCTCAACACAATCTCATGGAGTCTTTATGCAATTTACTCTCAAAATGCATAGCTAAAACATGTAAATCGATTCATCTCATGGTGTCTATATGCAACTAATACTCAATTCACTACAACATGAGAAAAATCAATCATATTAACTCATTTTCTTTTAAAACACAAGTTTTCATGAACATAAACAAATCATGGGAACATCTAAATACACATGACTTTAAATAAGGAGCAAATCATGAGGAGACTCATTAACTCAAGCTAGAGTAGAAGGAAAAAATAGGGATATCAAGATTTCATATCGGCCTTGGCCTCCCAAGTAGCACCCTTAACTAAGTGGTTCTTCCATAAAACCTTCACGGAGGCAACTTCCTTGTTTCTCAAGTTCTTAACTTGCCGGTTTAGGATCTCAACCGGTACCTCTTCGTAAGAGAGACTTTCATCAACCCCCAAGCCTTCTAGGGTAACTATGGATGTCGGGTCTCCAACACACTTCTTAAGCATAGAGAGATAGAACACCAGGTGCAGTGTTGCCAAATTATTCGGCAAACCAAGGTCATAAGAAACCTTACCAACACTTCTCAAAATTTGATACGGGCCTATGTATCGGGGACTAAGTTTCCCTTTCTTCCCAAATCATGGGTGAGAGTTTTTAGTAGTCCCAATAACTAACTTCAAATTGAAGGTCTCTTTTTCTAATATCGGCATAGGACTTTTGTCGTCTTTGGGTTATTGTCACCCTCTCTCTAATAAGCCAGCCCTTTTCCATAGCCTCACGAACAAAATCGGGTACTATCAAGGAAACTTCACCCACTTCAAGCCATCCTATAGGAGATCTACACCTCCTACCATAAAGGTATTCAAAGGGGGCCATACCAATACTAGAATGGTAGCTATTATTATAAGCGAACACTATCAATGGGAAGTGATCATCCCAACTTCCCTTGAAATTTATGACACGTGCTCTCAACATGTCCTCTAAAGTTTGGATCATTCCCTCAGCTTGCCCATCAGTTTATGGGTGAAAATTCGTGTTGAGCTTCACTTTAGTGCCAAGACCCTTTTGGAATGACTTCCAAAAATGAGAAGTAAATTGAGTACCTCTATCGGAGATACTGGACTATGGCACACCATGAAACCTTACCATTTCCCTCAAATATAACTTAGCATAGTCTTCAGCCGTATAAGGAATCTTGACGGGAATAAAATGAGTTGATTTCGTCATTCGGTCTACTATGACCCAAATCAAATCATATTTGCGCCGAGTACGTGGCAACCCTACTATAAAGTCCATATTCAAGTATTCCCACTTTCAAGTAGGAATGCTAATATCTTGGGATAAACCTCCCGATTTCTGATGCTCAACCTTTACTTGTTGGCAAATTGGACACTTAGCCACAAATCCCGCAATATCCCTCTTCATCCCATTCCACCAATAAACCTCCCATAAATCACGATACATCTTGGTTGCTCCCGGGTGAATGGAACACCGAGAACTATGGGCTTCTGCCAAGATTTTTTCCCTTAAGTCATCAACATTTGGAACACATAATCAACCTTGGTATCTAAGTACCCCATCTTTCCTTTGGGAGAAAACATTAATAAACTTCTTGAGCACCACTTCTTTTAATTCTACTAACGTTGGATCAAGACATGTCTTAGCTTTCACATCACTCACAAAAGATGATTCGGTACCATTATGAACCATAACACCACCTTTGGTGGAATCCACTAGTTGAACACACAAACGGGCCAATCTATCTACATCTTGTACCAATTATTTCTTATCATCATCAATGTGAGAAACACTACCCATAGAAAACTTACAAAGAGCATCAACTACTACATTTGCCTTTTTGGGGTGATAGAGAAAACTGGTATCATAATATTTCAATAACTCAAGCCACCTTCTTTGGCGAAGATTCAGATCTTTCTGATTAAAAACATATTGCAAGCTTTTGTGGTCAGTAAAGAGATCTACATCGACACTATACAAATAGTGCCTCCATATCTTTAAGGCAAAAACCACCGCCACTAATTCAAGATTGTGGGTTGGATAATTCTTCTCACAGACCTTAAGTTCCCTTGAAGCATAGGCAATTACCTTTCAGGTTGCATAAGCACACATCCCAATCCAATTCTCGAGGCATCACAATATGCCGAAAACCCATCTGTCCCTTCTCGTAAAGTCAAAACCAGAGCGGAAGTAAGTCTATATTTCAATTCTTGGAAACTTTTCTCACATAATTCAGACCATACAAACTTAACCTTCTTTTGAGTCAAAGCCATCAATGGAGAGGAAATAGAAGAAAACCCCTCAACAAATCATCGGTAATACCTGACCAAACCCATGAAACTATTACTGACTGAAGGTGATAGAGGTCTAGGCCAACTCTTAACCGCATCCAACTTCTTAAGATCTACCTCAATACCCCTACTTGACACAATATAACCAAGGAAAGTGACGAACCTTAGCCAAAACTCACACTTGCTAAACTTTGCAAAGAGTTGTTGTTCCTTAAAGATTTGCTACACAAGCCTAAAAAATAATCAATATGCTCATTCCCATTCCTCGAGTAGATCAAAATATCATCAATGAACACAACCACAAACATGTCGAGGTATTGTCTAAACACCCTATTCATCAAGTCCATGAATGTCACTAGAGCATTAGGCAAGCCAAATGACATCACCAAAAACTCATAATGACCATACGAGGTTCTTAAAGTCATTTTCAGAATATCATCATTCTTCACCCTCAATTGGTGATAACCCGACCTAAGGTGAATTTTAGAGAAATAACTTGCACCTTGGAGTTAATCAAACAAATCATCTATCCTTGGAAGAGGATATTTGTTCTTAATGGTCACCTTATTCAATTGTCGATAATCAATACACATTCGGAGTGAACCATCCTTTTTCTAAACGAATAAAACGAGAGCACCCATTAAGAGATACTCGGTCAGATGAAACCTTTATCCAATCAGTCCTTCAATTGTTCCTTTAACTCCTTAAGTTCTAAAGGAGCCATTCTATAAGGAGGAATATAAATAGGTTGCGTATTTAGGAGGAGATCAATACCAAAGTCTATTTACCTTTCGGGAGAAATACCATGTAACTCATCAGGGAACACTTTTGGATACTCATTAACAAAGGGAACCGAATCAAGACTAGGGGTATCGAAATCCATATCCCTCACCGTAACCAAATGGTACAAACAACCCTTAGAAATCATCTTTTTAGCCTTAACATAAGAAATAAACTGACCTTTCGACATAGAATTTCCCCTCTTCTAGTCTAGGACAGGCTCTTCAGGACCTGAAACTTGACTACCCGAGTTCTACATCAATAGAAGCATAATAAGAGTGCAACCAATCCATTCAAAGGATGATATCAAAATCTAGCATGTCAAGTTCTACAAAATCAACAAGAGTAACTCTATGGGATAAGGATAGGAGACATTTTCTATAAATCCTCTCAGCCAGCACATAATCATTGATGAGTCCTAGATTTGGACTCATTTAGGGCTTTGTTTTGATAGTTTTATTATCCTCAAATGCCTATTTTATGTTCTAAACAGATGTTAAAGTCTAGATTTACAACTATGAAGGCTAAAAAGCAAGGCAAAGACATAATTGGACAAAAAAAGAACTAAAGATCTGAAGAAGTGAAGAAAAATCAATCCTGGAGATCACCAAGACCACTCGGCGCACCACCGCGTGGCTCTTTAGCTCACCCAAAGTTCCATCATGCCGGCCCTGGGGAAGAACACAATTGGTGATAAAAATGGGCAGTTGGTGATCGTCGATCGGTTCCATGCCAACAAATTGGATCTCCCAAAGTTACAGGACCTGAGATACTGAAAGCCAATGCAAAATGGTGATGAAGAGGAAAATTGGTGAATCGCCGATCCATTCAGCGAGGCACGACTTAATCCATTGAGTGGACATGCATGCTAAATTTTGGGAAACTATAAATTGGATTTTAAATATAATTTTGAGGAGTTCTTTCATAGATATTAAAGTTCCCATTCTAGACTTAGAGTTTTCTCTTAGTTTTTGAGTTCTAATTGTAGAATATTGAGGATTGGGAAAGTGTGTCTTTGAATTTAATCCTTGGAAAGCATTGTAGAGGCTTGGAAACTCCTACCCATCTGATGGCTAATGTATTTGGTAACCGTTTCTCAGTTTTTATGATGTGTAGCTAAAACCCCAATTCTTGAGGTATGATCACGTGTTTATTTGTCTAATTATCTTATGGGTATTGTTTTTTGATAATGAAATTTCTATTTTAATGTGGGTTTAATCAATAGTTGAGTTTTAATCTATGAATTGTAGTTGCAAAAGGAATTTAAATTTTGAGTTCTTAGCTTGCCTGAGAAAGGGGTTTTGGAACCAAAGCTTTTGATTAATGATTTGTGGGTATTGGGTCAATATGGGTTCAGCTCGAGAGAGTGAATTTTGAATCCAATCCTACCCATCTAGCTTGAGAGAGTGGATGCATTAAGGTTGTGGGCTGATTATCTTGCTAAGCTTGTTGTTGTTCGAAAGAAATCACGTGGACCGTAATAGTTGTTCGAGAGAAAACTATTACACCACAGTGTTTCAGCAACTCATTGTTAGATTTCAATTACCCATATAGCATAATTAGCTTATAATCGATCACATCCCGAGAATTCCTATCTATATTCTTATTTTCCCCCGTTGTTGTTTCAGTTGTTCATTGCAAAATCCAAACCCCTCATCTGATATTTGATGTCACTCTTCTAGATTTATTTGTATGTTTTCCATAATTTTTATTTCTACAACTTATTAGACCACGTTAGCACATCGTAACTAAATTTAAGACAATTACCACTCCCTACGGGTTCGACTTCAACTCTTTGTTGGGTTTTATTCTGACTAACTATCGTTAACACCTAGAATTGGATGAGGTGTGCTTGATAATGTTATTCTATCAATATGGTGCCGCTGCCAGGGAGTGGTGTTGTTTGAAATTCTATTATTGAAGTTGAATTGTGTACTTTTTGTGTTATAGTTGAATCGACTTAATTTGTTTTGTGTTTTTGTTGTTTGTGTTGAACATAGGAAGAGATGAGCTTAAATGGGAGTAATGGTAGCTCAAATAGGCCACCAAGACGATATTAGAAATATGAATGATGTAAATGACCCAATTCAATCGGGTGGTGTTGGTGCAATTCGTCTACTTCTGGCTGAAGGACACACTGTTTTCCACATCACCAACACAATGCTTCAACTCCTACAATTGAAAAGATTATACAGAAGACTGGCTCATGAGGATCCCCATTAGCATATTCAGAACTTCATGGACGTTTGTTGTCCATTCTCATTTAAGAATATATGACAAGAATCAGTGTGTCTCAGCTTGTTCCTATTCTCTTTGATGGGTGAAGCTACCAAATGGTTATCTGAGTTACTAAGGGATTCAATCACCTCTTGGGATGAGCTAACCACAACGTTCCAAGTAAGATTCTTTCCCCCATCCAAGATGAATAGAATCAGAGATAGCATCCAAGGTTTCAAAACCTTGGGAGGCAAACCAATCTACGAGACATGGCTGAGATTAAGAAGTTGGTGCTGCAATGCCCAACTCATGGACTTCCAAATGATGTGCTGCCACAATACTTCTATAGGAGTCTTATTTCGGTGAAAAAAATAGTTGTTGATCAACTTGTTCCTGGTGGGATAATGCAACAACCCTATGAAGTAGCATCTCAACTCCTTGATTGCATGACCAAGATAAATAGAGCATGGTACACTCGCGAGGACCAAGTGTCTCATCAATCTTTTAGGATGACAAAAGAGAAAATCAAAAAGGATCAAGAGAGACCAAAACATGGCAAAAATTATTACCCAGCTGGATATCTTGGCTAAAAATGTCATGGGTAGTGGTGGAAAGAGTGTTAATGTTGTGGATGTTGGTGGAGTAAACCCCGATAAAGCAAATTTTGAAGCATTTTACAATGAGAAAGTGAACGTCCTTGCAAATCAAGGAGGAGGATTTTTTCCAAACTACCCAAGACCGGGTGGAAATCAAGGTTGAAAAAGAGATGAGGGCTAGAGAGACCGTGACATATATTGGCATGATCGCAATGCCACTTGGAAGGAGAGAGAAGGGAACAAGGACATGTATGTCCCTTCCCATGAGCGTCAAATGCCCAAGGAATCAGAAGGTGGTCGTACATAAGATATGCTCTCAAAAATTCTCAATGATGTTGAAGGATTAGACAAGCTGTTGAAAGAGATGAAAGAGGATGTCTCAATTGAATCCAAGACAAAAAAAGGGGTTGCCTAGTGACACAACTTCCAACCCCAAAAATGAAGCTTGAATTGGTATTTTCATCGTGTCACGATGTTAAATAAGGCGCTTCTTGGAAGGAAACCCATATTTTTGATGCTTTAGTTTTTTACTCGGAATAATTATTGTTAATGGGTAGTTTGGCAAGCCAAAGTCCAGTGGTTGACATGCCGAATAGGTCGGCGAGCCACGACTTGGACCGCCGTTGGAACTACCAAACTTGAAGGTGAACTAGTTTGGCAAGCCAAAGTCCAGTGGTTGACATGCCGAATAGGTCGGCGAGCCACGACTTGGACCGCCGTTGGAACTACCAAACTTGAAGGTGAACTCTGTAAACCTTGGATGGCTACATGCTCAATCGTTGAATCTCCAAATAGGTCGGGGAGACCGACTTTGTCCGTCATTTGAACCCCTAAAATTGTTGAAAGTCCTATAATACTAAGAGAGGGAAAATACCACTCGGCGCATCACCGAGTGGTTCGATGAGAGAGACTTACTCCACCGAAGGGAGTGCAAACTGAAAGGTTTTAAAGGCCAAACAATTTCAAATTTCAAAATCCTTCATCTTCTCCCATTTTAACCCCCATACTCTAGATTCTCACTTTAGATCTATCACGTTTTCCTTGTTTTTACTCTCGTGTCTTGTACACTCCTTGACCGGATTGTGGAACTTTGCCTCCTAACTTTACCAAATAAAAAATTCAGCATTAAGGTTTGTTTTCCGAACCTCGTACCTTTAATGTGTGGTTAAACCCGAATGCAATCAGTAATTTGTTGTTGTTTTTGTTGGATAGTTTATGATAATTGTTGTTAAATTGTTAAATTGCCCGTAATAAGTTGATTTAGTGCCTAATTGCATTTCATTGATTGATTCCCATGTTTTGCGTGATTAAATCGAGTCTAAATCAGTGGGTTGCAAAGAAATAATATTAGGTCTAGTGGAGTGATGTCTAAGTAACTCCGGATTGTGCTAAATGACTTAGTTTGCCCAATGATGGACCGTTTAACGTCATTCTTATGGGTGTTGATTGAATTGATTAGTGTTTGTGTTTAATTTTAAATTCAGGGGCTACGGGTTGATTTTGAAATATGGGGTTGAAATATGGCATGAAGTGCCATTTGGTTAGCCAAGTCATTCTCACCTAGTGGTTCGGCAAGTCCCACACAGATATCAACATTGTGTTTCATAGGGATACAATTTTTTTGCACGAGTACTAGCGTATGATCACTACAAAGACTCTGGATGACCTGAAGGGTTGTCTAGCTTCCCCGATTTCTGACACCACCCCAAGGTGGATTAAGGCTGGAGCGCCTATAGAAAAGAAGGGCTTAAATGTAGCTGCTAGATACATGTTTGGGTTCATCAGTACCACAATCATGTCGTCACACAATGAGTCCATTCTCTACCACCCAAAGGCAGCCTGCCTTGGATCTATCATAGTCAGGAAGCGGCTAAATTTGGGGTTGATCATATAACATGTCACGACCCTAGGGTACCCCCAAGATGTAACAAGGCACATAGAACCCCGAGAGGCTCCATGTAAGCAACTTAGCATATCATAACATAAAGCATTAGAACAATATAGAGTAAAACCACATTTCAAGTGCAAATAATTTCATAAAGGAAAGCGGAAGACTAGGCTTGTCTCAATTAGCCATCTATTACAATATTTGAATAAAAAATAGGTCATAGCCCCAAAACAACATAATCCAAAAGTAAAATACAAGAATGAAACTACAATGATAGTATATGTCCTCGAATCATGAGGAGTCACCAAACAAGCAAGAAGAATGATCAATTCCAAGCTCTAGCCACAATGGGAACCACCTTGAGAACCGGACCCTACACTTGAGAAAAATGTAGGAAAATATTGGTTAGTGCAAAAAATGCACGAAGTATGATAGTCATGCATAAAAACCTTGAAAACATGCAAAAAGGTACATTTTAGTTGGATGCATGCAATTTACTAAGTTAAAACATCACTTTGAAGATTAAAGAGGAAACAAAAGTCCTAAGCATATTCATTACATCGATCATCATATCATAAGTGAAACATACCATAAGTACCCTCAAAGTCTACTTGTGCAATGCAAGAATAAGATCCCATAATCCTAACCATGCTAAGTAAAGCTTCTTGAGTAACCATAGCTCATAAATCATCTTCTTGTTCATAGTCGGAATGAGCCTTAATCAACATAGAACATGGGAGCTTAACATGGAACCCGATGTTACCCGTACCGAAAAGGGGTTTCCTACTTTCCTAAGGTAAGACTAACACATATTAGCTTTTAGGTGGATCCGCTAGCTAAAGACCTATGGGGGCACATAGTTTATTGGATAAAGGGAATTGTTACTAGAAACCCACCCTTTGTAGCGGTGGAGCTTCCATCTCAAGAGATACTTTTTAGATACCCGCCCTTTGTAGTGGGGGAGCTTCGATCTCATATTCATTATCCACTTGGTGCTAAGCATAATTCCCACAGTGTACATATTAAGTTTTGACTTAAGTTCATATTCATGAAAGAATGTCTTGACACACATTCCAACATAATTCATACTATAGCACATAGACTCAATAGGTGAGAATAACCTTTCCACTTTAGCATCATCATATCGTGAGAAAACCTTTAACATCATGTTCATTATATGTTCATGACAATAGCCTTTCAATCAACACAACGACATCATCATAATCATGCACACTTCACTCTCAAAATGTTCTTAAAGCATATACATAACCTTCATAATTCATGCATTATATCATATCTTGCCTTTTCAAAGGTCAAAGCTCATCCCAATCCACACATCTAAAATTACTACATTAGTCATGGATAATAGCATAATTCAAAAAGCTCAATTACTACAAGCAAAATCTCATAATATCCTTCATCAATTCACCCACACTATAAAAATTTAAATTGGGAATATGGGGATTTCATGGATTCTTGGAATATTTGATCATAATACCATAACAAAACATCAATTCAATGTTATTATAAAGTAATTAAATCAATAGAATCGTTTTTGAAAAGGAATCCATGACTTGGAGTAAAACCCTAGCTTTTTGGGGGAATTACTAATTTGAAATTTAGTTTGGAGGAACTCCATGGATGAAGACTGTCCATGGATGAAGGAATACCATACCTTATCTTTGATTCTTCAAACAAACTGAGTGAAAAAGCCTTCTTCTTCCAACCGCAGCTTCAACTTCCTTGGAGTTCTAGAGAAAGGATTTTAAGAAAAGTTGGTTTCGATTTGTGATTGTGAAATAATGAGGAAGATAACTAAAATTTGGGGGTTTAAATCCTTATATAATTATTCTAATTTAGTGTAAAACGACGTCACTTAATACTAACTTAAAATGGAAAACCTAAAAAACTCCTTTCACTTAACTGCCAAAAGGCAGTTTCTAGCCCTCACCTACAACCACCATCAACGTACCGTGGTTGGACCCACAACCCATGCTGGTGAACCGTTCTTTGCGTTCTGGGACTTGGTTCCTGGGGCTTGATCCACGGCTGCCTACCCACGGGGCGTGGATAGATCTACGGTGCGTAGGTCTTCCCTCGTGGGTCGCGGTCCAGGCATTTTCCAAGGTTTCTCCTCAAGGACCCTTGGTTGGTCCTTGGGGTTAGGGCCTCAATGGTCTAACACAAAAACATAAATTTTAAGATACGGGGAGATACCTTTACGACTCTAAACCCTAATGCCAAACTCTAGTTAAGCCTACTAGTTTTCGAGGTGTTACATTATCACGCCCTTGGGAACATTCATCCTCGAATGACGATCTAGACACCTTATGGAATTAAAGACCCAAGACTTGCAGCCCATCATACATGAACTATCAAAATAATGCAGAATTCAAAGTAGGAAACTTCAACTCCATCTCAAACATAATAAATGCAACATAATGAACTAGGAACTAAATCTATTAACCCATTATGAAGAAAAATTCAACAGTTTACATATTCATAGGAGGAACTACCTTCTCCAAATAAAAGCATGCTCAACACAATATCATGGAGTCAATATCAAATTTCATCAAAAGCATAATAAAGCATGTTCATAAACTCATCTCATAAAGTCCAGTATGCAACTCATACTAAATGTACAACAATCATGAGGAACACATAAATCATGAAAACTCCTTTTCCTACTAAACATGGATTTTATCAAGAACATGCATAACATAAGGAAATCATGGAAAACACATATACTCACATTACTCCAAAAACACTAAAACTCAAGAGGAACTACTTAGCTCAAGCTTGAATAGGAGTAGAAGAAAAGAGATGAGGATATCAGGATTTCATATAGGCCTCGGCCTCCCAAGTAGCACCCTCAACTAAGTGATTTCTCCCATCAGATCCCAAACATTCAAAAGAGATAATGGATGCCGGGTCTCCAATACACTTCTTAAGCATTGAAACATGAAATATAGGATGAACCGGAGCCAACTCATTTGGAAAATCTAACTCATAGGCAACCTTCCCAATACACTTCAAAATTTGATATGGGCCCACATATCGAGGACTAAATTTCCCCTTCTTTCCAAACCTCATTACACCTTTCATAGGTGAGATTTTCAAATAAACCCAGTCATTTACTTCAAATTCTAGATCCCTTCTTCTAACATCGGCATAAGAATTTTGGTGACTTTGGGCCTTTCTCAACCTCTCTCTAATGAGTCGGACCTTTTCAATAGCTTCATAAACAAAATCGGGACCAATAACAGAAATTTCACCTACCTCAAACCAACCAATCGGAGACCAACATCTCCTACCATACAAAGCTTCTAAGGGAGCCATACCAATACTTAAGTGATAATTATTATTGTAGGCAAACTCTATTAATGGCAAGTAGTCATCCCAATTAGACTTGAATTCTAAAACACACGCCCTCAACATGTCTTCTAATGTTTGGATGGTACATTCCGCTTGGCCATCGGTTTGGGGATGAAAAGCCATGTTAAGCTTAACCTTAGTACTAAGCCCTTTATGGAACGACTTCCAAAAGTGTGAAGTAAATTGAGTACCCTATACTAAATATTAGATAAAGGAACCCCATGCAACTTAACTATCTCATTTATATACAACTTGGCATGGTCTTCCGCCGAATGAGAAACCTTGACGAGAATAAAGTGGGCTGATTTTGTCATTCGATCTATAAAGACCCAAATAGAGTGATGTTGCCTTCGAGTACGAGGCAAACCCACAATAAAATCCATTTTCACCTCATCCCACTTCCAAACGGGAATTGGTATATCTTGCAATGAGCCTCCCGTCCTTTGATGCTCAACCTTAACTTGTTGAAAATTTGGAGATTTGGGTACAAATCCCGCAATATCCTTTTTCATTCGATTCCACCAATAGACTTCCCGTAGATCACGGATAATCTTGGTGGCTCCCGGATGAATAGAATATCGAGAACTATGAGCTTACTCTAGAATTTTTTCCCTCAAACCATCAACATGTGGAACACATAACCGACCTTGGTACCTAAGCACCCCATCTCCCCCTTACGAGAGAGCCTCAATGGAATTTTTGAGTACCGACTCTTTGAACTCAATGAGTATAAGATAAAGGTCTTTATTAGACTTCACAACCATCACAAAGGACGATTCGGACCCATTATGGACCATGAAACCACGCTTGGTGGAATCCACTAGTTGAACACCTAGACGAGCTAACCTATGTACATCACAAACCAATTCTTTCTTTTTATCCTCTATATGAGCCACACTACCTATAGATAGTCTACTAAGTTCATCCGCTACAACATTAGCTTTGTCGGAATGGTAAAAAACACTCATGTCATAATCCTTCAAGCGTTCTAATCACTTTGTTTGTCGAAGATTCAAGTCCTTTTGACTAACCACATATTGAAGACTTTTCTTGTCACGCCCCAAACTCGGGGGGGGGGCAACTGTCTCCTAATACCAAAATTCAGGCTCGAGCCGACCCTGCTGAACCATTTGCTACTAGCGCATGGAAGCCACACACACAGTCAAGAAAACAAACAAGTATATCTCGGCTTAAAACTAAGCCCTCGGCCGGCAGGGCCCCTGTCAACTGATCTATAAAAGAAACAACTACTCCCAGGAGATCATATAAATAAATAGTCAACTAGCACAGAAGTCCTGATTGGGCCGTCGAGGCCACCATGATATCTATACCAAAACTAAAAGCAGGTATATATCAATACAATACATCAAACAACTCACAAGCTTCAGCAAACC
>JAJOOO010016110.1:0-25451 GCA_029582685.1 Solanum piurae
ATTTGGCACAAACTTTAAGAAAAATGGAAAGACTTTTAAAACTTGTGGTCTAAAATGAATGATAGAAATTTGTGTGGTTGTAAATCATTTCATTAAGGATAAAAAAGACATTTTATAGGCAAATTGTTACTTAAAATAGAAATGTGTCATTCTTTTTGGGACTGACTAAAAAGGAAAGTAAGTCATATAAATTGGGACAGAGGGAGTAATAAATAGAGATGGATGAAGGTATGAGCCGCAGAACATCCAAGCAGCTCACCACAACTCTAAGATAATCCAAACTCAGACTCAAGCTCCAAGAAATACGCTCGAATTCGAAATACAATCTGCATCACAAAAGAGTGCAGCAAGTGTAGTATGAGTACAAAACCACGCGTACCCAGTATATCTCATAGACCCACAAAGAAGAAGTAGTGACAGGAGTGTATATATATATATATATATATATATATATATATATATAAGAAAATCATCCTTTAATTTTACAAGTCTACATTATACTTATCAGTGAAGGTTGATCAAATAGGGGAAATCAATATCATGTAATGTCCAACCACCAATAAAACACATAATCAATAAGAATGAAGGATGTAATGAGATGCAATGCAATGTGACACCATGAAATGATATGTCTCAGATATCAAGTACTCTCTCAACCGTATATACATGATACTACTCGGAAATACATCGAGAGTTAATGACCCATGGGGGACTCGCGAGGTCCATATACCGACACAGACGATCTCCGCGTGTCTGTGCAGATGATCTCAATGCACTATCATAAAATTAAAAAAATTTCGCATGGGCGATCTCTTCGCGCCCAAATTATAATCATAATATCTCACAATCCCCAACTCGAACGATCTCCACATGCCCAACGTAATCAATCTCATGTCAATGCATGTGCACAATATGATTTCAATAAAAGGGGTTGATGATGCATCTCAATCAATCAAATATCGGTACGATATTTGATCACCTCAACTATAACAAATATACGGGTTCAATAAAGAAACTCAACACAAAAGAATTCAAGTCAATAATACATGAGCTAATGTTCATATGCTTTGGCATTCTCGGATTACAATCCGCTATCTATAGTAATAAACTTACCCTTTATAACACTGGTACCCGTACCAATGCACGTCACACCATTGGTACGAGAACCCCATATTTCATCCTTACCCATTGTGTATTCCATTTTTAATCTTTAATTGGGAAACCGTCCTTCAACGAAATTTAAAAGTCTTAACATACCTCGAATGCAAAACACATGTCACGAATCCTCAAGATCTTCCATTTCTCTTTCATAAAGCTTCAAAGCGTTTTCAATCTATCAAATCTAAAATCCTTATAAGAATACGAATCCAATGACACCCATATTACTATATTTAGTTTCGGCTCGTAAACCGTGTCAAAAAGTAATTCCGAGCCACCAAATTTGTATCTGAAATTATCTTCCAAATTATGTTAACCCATTATAAAAAAAATTGCATGCAAAATTTCAGCTAAAAATGGATCGTTATTCGACCCCCAAATCAAGATTTTGTTCTAAGAACCCTAGGACTAGGGGTATACATAGGTCGGTTTGGTTTAATTTTTCATTAAAAAAACCTAAACCAATTATGTTGATTTATTAAATCTAAAAACCAAATCAAACCACATAAAGTTGGTTTTTTCGGTTTCGGCTTTAGTCGGTTCTTTCGATTTTTTTGGATTTTTACAACTATACGGTGTTTGAAAAAGAGATCAAATATATTTTCACTTACATGTATGATAAGCTAAACTTAAAAAATGTTAAATGAATAGAAATTTTCAAAAATACGGTAAAATTCACATGAGTACAAAATATATTTTTTGAAATATCAACGCTCATTATGTTAAATTAATAAGATTAAAGGCTACATGCAAACTGAATACACAAAATATTTACAAAGTAAATTGTTAATTTTGAATTTGAAAAACTATAACAATATAATTGTAACTTCGGATCTAAATACAAAATAAAATATTTACAAATTTTACAAGCCCAAATTGAAATAAAATATATAAACATTGAAAACTATAAACTAACTAAAAATATATTAACAAAGTAGATTATGAATAATATTTTTTATCTATAAATAAAATAAAATTATGTATATATATTATGTCGGTTTGGTTTGAGTTCGGTTTGACTTTTTTTCTTTTAATACCAAACCAAACCAAGAGTGGTCGATTTTTTTTTCAACCGCCAAACCAAATCAAACCACAAATCATTTTTTTTTTCCAGTTTGATTTGGTTCGTCGGTTCGGTTTGACTTGTACACCCCTACCTAGGATTATATTTTTCTTAATTCAGTATAAATTGTATACGTTTCTACCAAAAAAATATGTTCATAATCACATAAAAATTAAATGGAAAGGACGAGAATCATTACCTTAACGCTTTAGAATCAAATTTGTATTTTCTTCTTCTCTTTTCCCTTTTCTTTTCTCCCTTTCTTTTATTTTTACTTCAACGTATTTTTCTTTGTTTTTGCTTGAAATGCTGCTCCAGCCAACGTTTTGCCCTTTTCTTTCTTTCTTTCTTTTAATTTTGGGAACTTGCCCCTATAACACCTCAGATTCAAGAAAGTCTAGAAAGGGGTCTAACGGGCTTTTAAAGAACCCAAAACAAGTCCATGGAACCCTCCACGGGACCACCGCCCGTTATGGTGCTCGTGAAAAGAAGGCAGAACCTGCCCCAAGCAGGTCCCCTGCCACGAACCCTTAGACAACCCGTGGTGGGCATGACGAGCTGTTTAGGCCTCCTTGATGCCAATTCGATAGTTTTAAGTCAGGGGCTTTTGCGTTTTTTCCAAATTGTTTTAACTCAATACTACGTCATTTTTCCTTCTACCCAAAGCCCTATATAAATTTAACCCAAAATCACCCAAACTCAATTCATTCTCTTAAAATTCCAAAAGTTGATCAAGCTTCTCCTCTCAAATATTTCTCTCTCTAGAAGAAGAAGAAGAAGAAATCAAGTTAGGGTTTCTAGATCAAGCCTCCAATTCACCAAATTTCTTGTGGGATTTGAACTCCAAGGTATGATAGTGTTCACCTATGAAGCCCTTTCCTCCACAGGGTCCCTAAATTCTCCAATTTAAAAGTTAGAAATCTCCAATTGAAGTTAAGGTTTTCTTCCATGTCATGGGTTCCTTTCAATGTTAATATAACTGGTTGTTTTATGGCTGTTTATGCATGAATTGAAGTAATTGCATGTTTTAAAGATGAATCCCCATGAACCCATGCATAACCGATGCTAATATATGATGATATAATGTGGGTCTTAAACCATGAAAGATGGATTTTTGAAGATATGCATGTCCTTTTGATGAGATTGATGTAAATGAATTTGAGGAGGCTTTGACTATTGAAAACATGAAGAAGCTTATGAATTATTGAAAAGAATGCATGTTTATGAAAGCAGTGCTTATGACTCAAGAAATTAAAGCTTATAGATGAGAGTATCTATATGTTCTATGAAGCTTGGCTGGATGACATGAACGACATCTAGATTTGTCCTCAATGCTTTTCGGGCTATTTTCCTAAATTAGGTCTTGATTAGTATGGTATCCGGATATGCCATTAATAATTATAGATCACGATTTCAAAACTATTTCTATTAGTAGTAGGGCATTTCTAGCATAAAGTGAATGACTATGGGCCTTAAAAGCTATTATGAAAAGATCATGGATGGTGAAAGGTTTTCTCACGCATGGTCTAAAAAGCTATTCTATGATGAGACAACCGACGACTACCCATGTATCTTAAGGATAAGACAAGTTAAAATTAATAACTATTAACTATTCCATGGGATTTATGCTTAGCACCGAGTGGACACGTGGCGACCACCCATGTCCCATACCTATGTGCCCCCATAGGATGATTGTATTAAGATAGACGATGATTGTCTAAGATAGACATTATCTAGTGGATCCACGTAATCTACCAGTTTATGGTTCTACCTTGGCAAGTAGGACACTCTCTTTTCGATGTGGGAGTAGTATGCCAGATTTCATGTTATAGCTCACATAGTCTCTATGTCGGTTCAGGCTACTTCCCACAACAACAATGAACTAAGGTTACTCCAAGAAGTATTTCACATGTGTTCAAAGATGATTTTACTTACATTGACTATGATTGCGATTTATGTTTTCTAACCCTCTTATCTTATGTTTTGACTTTGTCTTTGCATATCACGAAAATGTCCTTTTAGCATTATTTCATAACTCTTATGCATTGCTATCATACTTGGTACATTTTTGTACTAACGCATACTCTTGAACATTGTTTCACTAATGTAGGGTCTAACACTCCTATTCTGCATCTTCGTGGCTAGGGAGCACTTAGTAGACATTGAAGTGGTGAGTCCTCATGTTCCGAGGACCGAGCCTTTTTTAGTATTGTCTTTACATTTTTTTGGAGATTGTATGTGATGTGCGGGTTACATCCGGATCACTTTTGATGTAATAGATGGCTTTTGAGACTATGTAGACTTTTGCTTCATTTCATAAAACTTTTTGATATGAATTACCTTTTAAATTCTCTTGAATTTCTATTATCTTGTGTAATGCAAGTTAAGTGGCTGGTATAGGTCCTTTCGAGTCCTATGCACCATGTTACTCCTAGGGTGTCCCTTGGGTCATGAAAAACTTAGTATTCAGAGCACATAGTTTAGAAAGATCCTATGATGTCTCATAAGCACATTGATTAGATTATTGTTCATATGTGTGAAGCGCGCCACATTTATGAATGAGAGGCTATACGATGTTTAGGAAATTCCACTTCTTTCATTACTCTAAAGTCGTGCCATAGAGTTTAACTATATAAAGGTCCTCCTTTCCTAACCCCTTTTTATGCTTTACAGAATATGCCTACATGAAGAAATCATGTGGAAAGGAATATGAATATTCGTGAAAATGTGAGACAAGAGGTTCCCCAAGTGCCGGTCGGCCCTTTGGCCGAGCAAGTGACTAATGATGAGTTTCGAGCCGTATTTCATGCATTGACCCAAATAGGGAGGTTGTGGCTCCCGTGAACCCAAATGTGGGTACAATGACAACTAGAGTGAAGGACTTTATTAAGATGAATCCTCCGGAATTTCATGGGTCTAAAGTTGAGGAAATTCCTCAAGAGTTCATTGATGAGGTGTATAAGGTGTTTATGATCATGGGAGTGATGCTTGTGGAAACAACAGAATTTTCCACTTATCAACTTAAGGGTGTTTCTCAAGTTTGGTTCAACCAATGGATGAAAGAGAGGGCGGTACATGAGGGTCCTCTTGATTGAGAGAAATTTACGGTTTCTTTTCTTGATAGGTTCTTTCCCCTTGAGATGAGAGAGGCAAAGGAACCTGAGGTTATTAACCTTCGTCAAAGGGATATGAGTGTGAAGGAGTACACTTTGAAATTTACACAATTGTCTAAATATGTTCCAACTATGGTCGCTGATCCAAGGGCAAGGATGAGTAAGTTTGTGTCGGGTGCTTCCGACTTAGTGGTCAAAGAATGCCTAACCGCCATGCTTGTTAAGGAGATGGATGTCTCCATTTTGAATATCATGCACAACAAATAGAAGAGGAAAAGCTTAAGGAGAAAACTAGGGTTCAAAGAGTTTAAGAAGGGTTGATGATAATTCTTCATATTCAAGGTCCGGTGGAGGTAATCATTCTCAAGGTAAGAGTTCTAGTGAGAAAATATGGCTCAAGTGTTGGGAGTGTGGGAGAAGACATAAGGGTGAGTGTCTAGACGGTTCAAATGCATGTTTTGGTTGTGGAAAAATGGATCATAAGATAAGGGATTGTCCTTTGGTTGCTAGAAATAAAGGAGATAATTGTAGACGGGATCAACCCTACCCTTACTTAGGTTCTAGTGGTGGTCAGAAACAAGATATGTTCTATGCTCTTCAGACTCAACAAGATCATGACAGTTCCCCGGTTGCGGTAATTGGTAAGTTATGGTCTTTAAGCTTGTGGTTATGCATTGCTTGGTATTGAGTGTTTCATTAACTATGGTAAGACTCCATGTATGGTGATTGTGTTTGGGTTAGTAATTTAAATCCTTGTGGAAACTTCTTAAGTGTTTACTTGTATCAATGATTCAGTGGTTTTTAAGACGTTAGTGTTATATTTGGGTTGAGGGAGATGGATTTTAAGGGACTAGTGAGGTTTGCTCCCAAGGGGGGGATAGTGTGCTTCATGGTTGGTGTGTAAGTAGAACTATGTTGATTTTGGAAGAATTATGTGTTATGGTTTGGTGCGTGGAAGTTCGAAGGAGATATGATGTCTTAGTGTCCCTATCTTTTTCCTTCTATATTCGGGTATAGCTTGAGGTCTTAGCCCCTCATGGTTCACTCGCTCTTGTGTTTTTGTCATTCTCATGATTCCTCATGCATGCATGTTCATGAAAAACTTGATATTTGAAAACAAATATGATTTAGCTTAATTGATTGCTTCATGTTTACGTGCATTTGAGTAGGATTTGCATGCATGCCTTATGAAATGATGTTTTCAACATGTTTTAGCTTGGAGTTGAGGTTCCTCCTTAGTTATGTGCATTTTGATGAAGTTTCATTAATGATTGGGTTGTTAGTTTCTCTCTGACTCTTTTTGTGCTAGTTTGAGTTTCATTCGAGGACGAAAGTTCCCAAGGGGAGATATTGTAACACCTCGGATTCGAGAAAGACTAGGAAGGGGTCTAACAGGCTTGTCAAGAACCCAAAAATGGACCATGAGACCCTCCACAGAGCCCTTGACGGGCCGTGAAGGGGACCACGACCTGTTATGGTGGTCGTGACAAGAAGGCAGAACCTGTCCCAAGTAGCTCCCCTCCAGGAACCCTTAGATGGCCTGTGGTGGGTATGACGGGACGTTTAGGCCTCCTTGATGCCAATTCGACAGTTTTGAGTCAAGGGCTTTTGGGTCTTTTCCCAATTATTTTAACTCAATACTACGTCATTTTGCCTTACACCCAAATCTTTATATAAAGGTTTTTAACCCCAAAATTACCCAAACTCAATTCATTCTCTTAAATTTTCAAAAGTTGATCAAACTCCTCCTTTCAAATATTTTTCTCTCTAGAAGAAGAAGGAGGATGAGGAGGAGAAGAAGAAGGAGAAGCAGGAGGAGGAGAAGATGAAGAAGAATATGAAGAAGGAGAGGGAGAAGGAGAAGGAGAAGGAGAAGGAGAAGAAGAAGGAGAAGGAGAAGGATAAGGAGAAGGAGGAGAAGAAGGAGGAGAAGAAGGAGAAGAAGAAGAAGAAGAAGGAGAAGGAGAAGGAGAAGGAGAAGGAGAAGGAGGAGAATGAGGAGAATGAGGAGAAGAAGGAGAAGAATGAGGACAAGAAGAAGGAGAAGAAGAAGGAGAAGAAAAAGGAGAATAAGAAGAAGAAGAAGATAGTGTAGGAGAAGAAGAAGAAGAAGAAGTAGAAGTAGGAAAAGCAGGAGAAAGAGGAGGAGGAGGAGGAGGAGGAGGAGGAGAAGAAGAAGATGAAGATGATAGTGTTCACATATGGAGCCCTTTCCTCCATAGGGTCCCTAAATTCTCCAATTTACAAGTTAGAAATCTCCAATTGAAAGGGTTTTCATCCATGTCATGGGTTCCTTTCAATATTGATATAATTGGTTGTTTTATGACTCTTTATGCATGAATTGAAGTAATTGCATGTTTTAAAGATGAATCCCCATGAACCCATGCATAGCCCATGTTTTCTAAGTTATGATGATATAATGTGAGTCTTAAACCATGAAAGATGAATTTATGAAGATATGCATGTCCTTTGATGAGATTGATGTAAATGAATTTGAGGTTGCTTTCACTATTGAAAACATGATGAAGCTTATGAATTATTGAAAAAAATGCATGTTTATGAAAGTAATGCTTATTACTCAAGAAAACGCCATCTAGATTTGCCCTCAATGCTTTTCATGCTATTTTCCTAAGTTAGGTCTTGATTAGTATTGAATCCAGTTATGCCATCAATGATTATAGATCACGATTTCAAAACTATTTCCATTAGTAGTAGGGCATTTCTAGCATGAAGTGAGTGACTATGAGCCTTAAAAACTATTATGAAAAGATCATTGATGGTGAAAGGTTTTCTCACGATGGTCTAAGGAGCTATCCTATGATGAGACAAGAGGCGACTGCCCATGTTTCTTAAAGATAAGACAAGTTAAGATCAATAACTATTTCGTGGAATTTATGCTTAACACCGAGTGAAACTGTGGCAACCACCCATGTCCTATATCTATGTGCCCCCATAGGATGATTGTATTCTGATAGACGATGATTGTCTACGATAGACATTAGCTAGTGGATCTACGTAAGCTATGGTTCTACCTTGGCAAGTAGGACACTCTCTTTTCAGTGTGGGAGTAGTACACCGGATTCCATGTTATAGCTCACATGGTCTTTATGTCGGTTAAGGATACTCCCCACAATAATAATGAACTGAGGTTACTCCAAGAAGTATTTCACATGTGTTCAAAGATGATTTTACTCTCATTGACTATGATTACGATTTATGTTTTCTAACCCTCTTATCTTATGTTTTGACTTGGTATTTGCATATCATGAAAATGTCCTTTTAACATGATTTCATAACTCTTATGCATTGCTATCATACTTGGTACATTTTTGTACTAATGCATACTCTTGCACATTGTTTCACTTGTGTGGGGTCCGACGCTCCTATTCCACATCTTCTTGGCTAGGGATCACTTAGTAGACATTGAAGTTGTGAGTCCTCATGTTCTGAGGACTGATCCTTTGTGTAGTATAGTATTTACTTTTTTGAGAGATTGTGTGTGATGTACGGGTTACGCCCCGATTACTCTTGATGTAATAGATGACTTTTGAGACTATATAGACTTTCGCTTCATTTCATAATTTTTTTTGATATGAATTGTCTTTTAAATTCTCTTGAATTTCTATTATCTTGTTCAATGAATGCTAAGTGTCTTGTATAGGGCCTCTCGGGGTCCTATGCGCCATGTTACGCCTAGGATGTACCTTTGGTCGTGACAACCCCACTTTTTTTTATATTATTTACTTATTTATTTGATAAATGCTTATTTTATTATTTTTATTATTATCATTTATTATTATTATTATTATTATTATTATTATTATTATTATTATTATTATTATTATTATTATTATTATTATTTGGGCTTGACCCATTTTACTCACTTTTTTCTTTCTCCCAATGAAATTTTTAAATTTCATTTCCCCCCCACTATTTAGTAAAATAAAATAACTCTATTTAATTCGAAAATTGTATCACTCATTCTTGCAAGTCATAAATTATTTATAAAAGCTACTAAAATGATTAAAATAAAAAAAATGGATAAAATTCATAAAATGACTAAGAGGGTCATTACATCATCCACCACTAAAACATACGTTCGTCTTCGAACGTAAAGAGAGAGAAAGTATAAGGAGTATCAAATAGTTGAGAATATTTGCTCTGTATGTTGGACTCAACCTTCCAAGTGGATTTCTAACCTGCTTAATAATAACTCTAGGACCTTCCCCAGATGTTGAATTCTTGGTCGAACTCTTATGAATCACATTGTATCACATAATAACTATTAACACAATATTTCTGAACGGACCCCATAAGCCCGACAGGTACACAAAATTAATAAGTTTATAAGAATGAGGAGTAACCCATATCCAACTCCAAGAAAATTAGTCGGGCTCTCAACCTAGACAACCATGTAACCAAGAACTAGTCAACTTCCAGCCCAGCTATCAAACGTGACAATCAACCCAGACCACCTAACCATATAGTCCACTCCCAAGGGCGTAAGCCACCTAGCTAGTAAGAGTGACCCGGGGGCGTATCAACTCCAAAGAGGATCTCAAGTAGGCTCCAAGCCACCATAGATCAATCTCCATTCCACAAGATATCACAAAAGGTTTCGAGCCTACAGTACTCCAATTCTAAGAAAGCACATAACCTCCGGTAACACGTCAAAGTCCTGAAATAGGGAGAAATGACATATGGGCTAACAAGCTGCAGAGAGGCCTAGATTAAGGCTCATACTATCAAACCCAAGTCTTCTATTTCAGTCTACAAAAAACTAGTCCATCCCAAAGACATTGGAGACATACCAAAGTCACAAAGTGCATGGGTCTATGGCAACACTAGTCATCCTAGACTAAGGCTAAACATGCTTCAGAAAAAGCGTAATAATACAAGTAAATCCTATATCATGCTGCAACACACCTACAACCCCAACTAGAATGGTAGTACCCTCGAAATAGTAGTTATATTTCATAAATTATGGTTTCTAAGAAGAAAAGCTGGAATAACTAGGTACCCACCTCCAATTCACACTAATCATCATAAATTTACACATTCATCCTCAATCTAATTAGAAGAGAGGTCGTAGCCTACTTGTAGGCCGATCGCGCACGCTCAAGGTAATTAGGCCAAAGCTTTTGGATCCCGAACGGCCTCTGAACGCTGTCATGCTATCAAAATAGGATCACAATGTCAATATTGTCGTAGAGACACTAAAAAACACCCAAAATGGAGATGGACCAATTTTTAGAGTCAAACAAAAATCATGGGATTCGTGCTCAAAATTCTAAAATTGACTTCGTCAAAGGTTCTAAACTATGCCTTGAACTTTTTTCCCAAAATAAAACACAATTCACGGCCTATATCAGCGAAAACAATAACAACCCATGAAATAAAAAGAAAGAAAGAAGGGGTAGCAGATTTCTCTCCAAATTTACTTCAGACCGAGTGTCAGAGATACAATCCAATCACTCCACCACGTAGCCCCAAACATTATGAGCATGTGGGACTTCGAATCACCAAAATCAGAGTTTGGACGGAGGAGAAATTGCCATTTTACTATGGATGGTCGGGACCTTGGCTTAATATAGGGCCAGACGGATGACCGCTCATGAACGGAAGTTGACCCCGTGCGAACGCGAGGCCAAGCGGTGCCTGCAAATGCAGAAGCCCGTGCACAAACATGCACATCTGGGTATCAGCTGTTCATGAATGTAAGGCCAAGCTTCCAAACACGAGGGCCTCAACTGACAGCATAGTGCTAATTCCTCAAAACTTCGACGAGATGCCTTGGATTCGTTCGGAACCCTATGCGTGCAAATAAACTATTTACCCTATCAGATTCAGAATTCTGGACTCAATAGAACCATCAAAATTCCCATCGGAGATCGTTTAAAAAAAGGGGTCCTATACCCAATTTCTGTTTTAAGCCAAAATCCATAATGGCCCTCAGAATTAGCCTGGAAACCTCGGGACCTAAACGAAGGGTCGTTATAGACCAAACTCAACATTCTAGAGCTAATCATGCTGATGGAATTCTCACTCGAGATCATTTACTCAAAATGTTGACTAGAGTCAATCTTAGGCCTCAACTTGAAAGTTAAAGTTTCTAACCAAACACACTCGGACTGAAAGCCTTGAGAGTCGTGATGACTATGCTACTAGCCTAAAATGACCCTTCTAGAGTTGATGGAATCATCAGAATTGGATTCTGAGCTCATAATTTGAACTTTTAATAAAAAATTACCATTCAAGGTTCAAAATCCCAAAACACTAACACTCTCATAAAAACCAAACAAACAACCTGGTGATCGAACGGTCAGTTCCAACAAGTAATAAATGACTAGGGGTCGTTACAGGAAATCCCTAAACAAGGAATATGAGGCATAAACATGAAAATAACTTGGAGATCATTACACTATCTACTACTAAAATGGACTTTCATCCGCGAAAGTAAGAATCAAGAAGTACCTGAAGGCTCAAACAAGTTAGGATACTACTCCATCATATCATGTTCGATATCCCAGGTAGCCTCTTCAATTGGACGATGCCTCCAACTGAGCTTAACCACATGAATCTCTCTTGAAAGTAATCGCTGCATATTTATGGAAAGAATTGCAAATGGCTCCTCTACGAAGGTGAAACAATCATCCAACTCTACTTCATCATACTAAAGCACATGTGACAAATCAAGAACATAATGGCACATCATCAAAACATAGAGACTGGGTGGATAGATGAGAACATCGAAGGCAAAGCTAACTCATAACTAACCTCTCCAACTGTCTGAATTATCTCAAAAGGTCCAATATACCTGGGGCTAAGCTTACCCCGCCGCCCAAATCTCATGGCGCCCTTTATGGGTGACACTCGGAGGAAAACTATTTCACCAACTAAAAAACTCAAAGGCCGCTGCCTACGATAAACATAACTCATATGCCTACTCTAAGCTGTCCAAAGTCTGCCCTGAATCACTCTCACCTTCTCCAAAGCCTCCTAAATCAGGTCTATATCACGAGGTCTAGGCTCTGCAGACTCAAACCAACCAACCGGAGAGCGAGAATGCCTAAAATATAAGGCATCAAATGGGGGCCATTTGAATGCTAGAATGGTAGTTGTTATTATACGCAAGCTTTGCCAAAGGAATAACTTAGTCCCACTGACCTCCAAACTCTAACACACAAACCCGCAACATATCCTCAAGAACATGGATGGTACACTCCAATTGACAATCAGTCTATGGGTGGAAATCTATACAAAGGTCAACACGAGTGCCTAACTCATCTTGAAAAGTCCTCCAAAAGTTAGAAGTGAACTGAGCACCTCAGTCAGATATAATAGAGACCGAAACACCATGAAGAAAAACTACCTTATGAATGTAGATACGGGCTAACCTCTCAGCGCTGAATGAAGACTGAACAAGGAGGAAGTGTGCTGACTTGGTCAATCGATCAACGATGACCCAACTGCAGTTAACACCTCTAGAAGTATGAGGCAAACCTGCCAAAATGTCCATAGTGATGTGATCCAACTTTCACTCCAGAATGGGTAATCTCTGGAACTCACCACCAGGTCTCAAGTGCTTGGCCTTCACGTGTTTAAAACTCATGCAATGAGACACATAGTCTGTAATATCTCTCCTCATGCTTGAATACCAGTAATATTGCCTCAACTAACGATATATTTTTGTGGTGCCCATATGAATAGAGTATCTAGAGTCATGGGCCACATAGAGTATCAACTAAATCAAACCCTTGAACTCTCAGAACATAAATACGACCTGTAAACCTCAAAATCCCATCTGAATCCAAGGTAACCTGACTGACATCACCTTCTAACACTCAATCTCAAAGTTCCACCTAGGACTCATCCTCAAGCTGGAGGCTATGGATATGATCAGGTAGAGAGGATTGAACTCTCACATAGGCTAAAACACACCTAGAATCTGAGATATCCAACCGAACTATCTGATTAGCTAAGGACTGAATGTCCAAAGCAAAATGTCGCTCCATAGTAGATAAGAAGGCTAGACTACCCATACTCACTGCCTTCTGATTCAAGGCATCCACTACCATATTTGCCTTGCCTGGAGGTAGAGAATAAAGAGTTCATAGTCATTCAGAAGCTTAATCCAGCGATGTTGTGTCGAATTAAGGTCCCTCTGGCTCATAATATACTGAAGACTCCTCTGATTAGTGTAGATCTAACTATGGACTCCATACATGTAGTGCCTCTAGATATTAATTGCAAAAACTATCGCACAACTCCAAGTCATGAGTGGGGTAGTTGCGCTCATGTTAGCCTCAGCTGCCTCGGTGCATAAGCAATAACCCGACCCCACTACAAAAAATAGAACCCAAACTATTGCCGGATATGTCATAATAGATCGTGAAGCCCTTGCCCTCAACTGGAAGAGTTAATATAGAAGCAATAGTAAGCAACTCCTTGAGATTCTGAAAGCTCAATTAACACTTCTTAGACCATTCAAAAGGAATATCAAGGTGAGTCAATTGGGTCAAAAGTGCAACAATGGAGGAGAAGCCTTCGACAAACCTTCTGTAGTAGCCTGCCAAACCGACGAAGCTTCAAACCTCAGTAACTGAAGTCAGCCTAGCAAATCACGAATAGCCTCAATCTTTGCTGAATCAACCATGATGCCATCCTTGAACACCACGTGCCCCAAGAATGTTACAGACTCAAGCCAAAACTCACACTATGAGAACTTGATAGCAAATCATTGATCACTCAAAGTCTAGAGCACAATCCTCAAATGCTGCTTATGATCACTCCTACTCCACGAGTATACCAGAATGTCATCTATGAACACAATGACGAAGAAATAAATATATTGCCTAAACCCCTGTATCATCAAGTCCATGAAGGCGGCATGGGCATTAGTCAATCCAAAAGACATCACTAGGAATTCATAGTGGCTATAACGAGACCTAAAAGCGATCTTAGGGATGTCCTCTGCCCGAATCCTCAACTGATGGTAACTAAACCTCAAATCAATCTTTGAAAACACTACAACACCCTAAGGTTGGTCAAAAAGATCAATCATAGGTATGGGTTAGCGGTTCTTCACCATCATCTTATTCAACTTTCTATAATCAATACACATGTGCATCACACCGTCCTTCTTAAAAAACAGAATGGGAGAATCCCAAGGCAAGACAATAGGCCTGATGAATCCCTTACCCAAGAGATCTTGAAGTTGAACAGTAAGCTCCTTGAGCTCTATAGGAGGCATTCGATATGGCGAAATGAAAATAGGATGAGTACCCGACTCTTGCTTAATAGGAAAATCAATATCACGCTCTAGGGGTATGCCAGGTAGGTTGATAGGAAATACATTTACATAATTGCAGACGACTGGAACAAACTCAACAGGGATCTACCTACTCACATCATGCACATAGTCTAAATAAGACAAACACCCACTAGCCACTAGCCTCCGAGCCTGAATAAAAGAGATAACTTCAACTGGTGTTCTACTAATGGAGCCCTTTCACACCTCCAGAGAAACACCAGACATGGCTAAGGCAACAATCTTGGAGAAATAATCTAATACCGCACGGTAGGGGGATAACTAGTCCATACCCATAATCTTATCAAAATCAAGCATGTCTAACTATATAAGTTCAGATCGGTGTCACACCCTTGGATAGTAACTAAGCAAGATCAAAACACTTGATCTAGTACTAAAGACTCACCCACAGGGGTCAACAATACACATGCAATGGCATTGCTATAGGCTCGGAGCATATACCCATACGAGAAGCATAATACACAAACACATAAGAATAAGTAGAGCCTGGATCAAATATAGCCAAGGCGGGATAACGGCATAAAATAATCCTACCTGTGATCATATCGTCCTATGCCTCAGTCTCCACCCTTGCTGGAGCTGCATAGAAATGGCCCTGTCCACTACTACCATGGCCATCACTCCTACCACCAAACCTGCCTCCCCGGGCCACCCCAAATATCCTATTGTCCTTTGCGACGGTCCTAATGCTAACCTCGATCCCTAGCTGGAGGTGCTACTGGTGGAGCTGGTAGAGCTTCCTATGGAGATGGAACAATCTGTCTATGCAAAGAGCAATCTCTGGCCTATTAACCTAAGTTAGCACAGTTAAAACAACCCGAAGATGATTTGCTCCCAGAAGAACGACCACCATGGCCTAAAGTACTAATCTAGGACCTATGAATCTTGGTAGACCCAACCTCACTTCGGCTATACCGATCACCCTATTATTTCTACAATGAAGGCTAAATAAGCCAACTGGGCTGACCATACTAAAATCGATGTTGAGCCTTAACTTATGGATCTCTGGACCTGGAGTGGGACCCACTGTAGCTACCCTCATCTCTAGATTTCTTGTCTTTGCCTCCTTGGGACTCATGATGGGGCTGCTTAATAGTGTGAGCATGGTCAACGACATCTAGAAAGGAGCGACCCACTGAGACCATAGACTGAGTCTCAATCCGTAGCTGCAGTCTCAACCCATGAACAAAACACCAAACCCTCTCCTCATGAGTGGGTGTTTTCATGGTAGCATGAACACTATCATAGAACCCTGCTCCAACCAGGAGAACTGATCCCTGAGGTGATCTTTAACACTTCTAGGAATGAACCTTGCTAAGAAGGCCTCAGAAAACTCGGTCCGGGTCACCGAGGAGACCCAACTGGTCTAGTCTCAATAAATGTATGCCACCTCTATCTAGTTGGCCCATCAAACTGATCTGAAGTGAAGTTGACTCCTCTCAACTGCACGAGACTCAAGGTATACACCCGCTCATTGTAAGTAGTCAAAAACTCGAGGGCATCCTCACTCACAACCCTAGAAAACTTAGGAGGTGAAAGCCTCAAGAACACTCCAAGAATCTTCTGCTTCTCCAGCGGCATGGATCGGACCTCTATCATGGGCTAGGCACCCTAGGTGGTACCTGGAACCGAGGTGCCTCTACTACAGGCTAATCCTGGTAACTTAGTGTTGGTACAAGTGTTGGGGCCTGAAACATGCAACCCAGCACACTCACAAGAGGTGCAATGGCTGCCTGAAGGTCTGGCGTCATAGCCGGTTTGAGTGATGGTTGAGTTGGTCTGGTCCCACGGGCTGCTCGAGAATATTGGCTACAAGAGGATCTGTTGCAGGCCATGGACCCTGCTCTCTAACTAGGGGTTGCGTTGCACCTCAATCAGGCAAGGGAGGTCGACCCCTACCCCGTTTTTCTTCATGACATGTACGAGTCATCCTGCAAAAGGAGTGAAACAAGTGATATTCCATGAAACCAATAACACACAAGCTGTACGAAAGCTATACAAAAGAGAGGAATTACTAAAGACATCCCCCTGCCTCCCAAAGATAGGACACAAACATCTTTGTACTGATCGGTAGGACTCAACTAGGTATGAGCTCTGTACAAGTGAGTCAGGTAAACCTGAGGTTGTGATACCAACTTTGTCACAACCCAAATTGCCGAGTTATGATGGAACCTACTAAAACCCACTAACAAGTAAGATCACCCTACCTGAACAACAAGTAGTGAGTACAAGGGTTGAATTTAATAGAAAGTAATATTAACAGTAAGAAAGATAGAAACAAAAAGCAATCCAAAAACTATATACAAAGGAAACTCTCCCAGAACCTAGAAGCCACAAATACAAATTTGTCTAAAAATATAAATAAAAGTCCCAAAAGTGGACCACAACAAGTCGTCTAAAAGGCAAAAGACAAGATAACATATGTATAGAAAGAGATAGGCCGATCCAGGATGCCAAGTGCTCACCCTCATCCTTCATATTCATAAGCTGCAAAAGACGACATGAATGATCATCATGGGTAGCTGGTACTAGGACCTACATAAAAAAAGATGCATATTGTAGCTTAAGTACAAAAACAAGGTACTCAGTAGGCATCATAGGCCGACTGAGCAAGAAAGGTCATGCTCATATGTTTAAAAAATATTACTCTTTCTCAAGTGAGATAATTACTCAAAAGATCCTCTTAAAAGAGGTAATGCTCAAAACTCCTCGTAAGCTCATTTAGAAAACAATATTTCTCTCGTTTTAAATTGAAAAAAAATATTACACTTGGAATACTTAGTTCCCTTTATACTCATTTGAAACGTAAAAGTTAACTCTCCTCATCCTCATACTCATTTACTCAAGTCTTAAATTAAATTATAAATAATAGCGAAAGACTTCTCAAAATGACTCAAAGAACTATCTTGAACTTTCCTCTCAACTTTACCTTGATTTGAAATGTGAATTTAAGAGCTATGATTAGGATATATAATCTCTCAGTAATTAATGAGGGCATAGATAGTTAGAAATTAGAAGAGAGCAATGACACAATTTGAAGAACACTGGAGTAAGACGGAGGGGGATTTAAAGTTTTGGTCATGAAAATAAATATCAAGACAGAGGACTCCATATCCTCTCCACGACGCGGAGAGAGGTGATTGAAGGGAGACTGAAATTTTTATGCGCCTGTGCGACGCAGACCTGGGCACATTTTTTTACTCAATTCAATTCATAACGTAATGCAATTGCATTGTCCAAATTCACGAAATTTCATTAACCCAGTACATTTTCAATGAAACCCACACAAAATCTATCAAGAGATTCAACTCATTCGCAAAACTCTCACTTCAAGAACTCAAATACCTCCATTGTTAGCTTAAACTCAAGAACTTCTCAAGAACTCAATCAATCAACTTCAAGAACCAATTCATGGGTTAAAATTTACATGATTGGCATGAGGGAAAACAAACCCAATACTATGAAAGCTTACATACCTCAAAAGAACTATGTTCTTGGCGATTTCCCTATATTTCTTGATGAATGCTTGGAACTTGACTTTTTCTCCTCTTGAACTCCTCTCTAAAAACCCTAAGCATTTTGGAATGATGAAAATTGAAATCAATCAGGTTAGACCCCTATTTGGCTTCAAAAAATTAATAATGATTTAGGCCTAGTGGGGTTGGGAAAAGACCAAAATACCCTTTCTTAAAATGGATGAAATGCCTTAACTAAAGAGGTTGTACTCAAATGAGCATAAATCCTTCATTCGAGCTTGGAATTTAGCAAACTTAATGGCGTTGGAAAGAAGACTCAAAGACCTTCGATTTGATACCTCATGGGATACCTAACTCTTTATGTGCTAAATGTTATGGTCATTTGAAGTAGACCCAAAACTAAAAAACTGATCGAAGTTTAAGGTGCTGCAATATCTCCCCTTTGGGAACATTTTGTAACACCTCAGTCTTATAAAGAGATATTTTTTGAAAGAACTAAATTAGAAAGAGCTAAATTGAGAATTTTGCAAGTTAGTCTTCAATTGTGAGTTTTGGGTCAACTTCAAACGACCATAACTTTCAGCATAGGATAAGTTATGTGTCCCATTAGATATCAAATGAAAGATATTTCAGTCCTCTTTCCAACGTCACTAAGTTTCCTAAATTTCGAGTTCGGATGAGGGAGATATGCCCGTTTGAGTTTAGCCTTTCAAGTTAATGAAATTCATCCGAATTATGGAGGAGTATTTTGGTCTTTTCCTTACCCCACATAATCCATACGTTTTACACCCTAATTAGGGGTCAAATATGATGAGAATCAGATTATGCTAAATTCTAAAAGCGTTTGGAAGGTTAGGTCAAAGTTCAAGAGAAGAAAAGGGAGAAAATCTTCAAGCGTTCAAGATTCTTGCGATCTTCAAGGGGTTTCACCGAGGATTTGATCCTTATGAGGTATGTAAGCTTTCATAGTGATGGGTTCGTTCACCCTCATGCCAATCATGAGTTTCTTGATTAGATTTCATCCATGAAAATTCATGTGTTGAGGTTCTTGATGAGTTTTTTTGCAAGTTTCATTCTTGAATCCTTAATATTGGGGTTTGATGAGTTTTTGAGGTGAATGTTATGAGTTTGAGGGTTGTTCTTGAGTATATTTTTGTCTACTTATATTGGGTATAAGAATCTAAGAGTGTTAGGAAGACATCGATTGATTCTATGCAAATAAGTGCCAAGAATCGAGAAGAAAAATTCAACAGGATGATTTGGGGAGGGGGTGGTGCGACGTGTCACTGATGCGCCAGAGAGGCTGGTGTGCTGCGCCTGTAGTGTGCCAGGAAAGGGTTTTTGAAGTTTAGGGACTGTCGCCCCACGCTAGGGATGCGCCAGGGTCGCCTGCCCCATCCATTTTCCGTCGTTCTTTCCATCTAAATTCTTTTAAAATGTATCCCTACTCTTTTACTAATTACAACTATCCAACCCACACCAAATCATTGAAAAATATGTCTATCCAAATCCTAATTCTTGAATTCACATTTTCAAATTCAAGATAAAGTTAAGAGTAAAGTTCGGGGGAGTTCTTTTGAGTCATTTGAAAATCTTTTGCAAGCTTTTAAATGTTATTTTAAGACTTGAGTATGACGATGAGGAGAGCCGAGTTTCATTTTTCAAAATGAATATATGGGAACTAAGTATTCTCAAGAGTAAATATGTTTACATTTAAAATGAGAGGAAACCTTGATTTCCAAATGAGTTCATGATGAGTTTTGAGCACTATCTCTTTTACCAAAACCTTTCGAGTAATAATATCAAAGTATGAGGATGGGGAAATGTTTTTAAACATATGAGCATGATTTATATTATTGGGAGTATTATTGAGCACCGATATGGGGACGAGTTCAGACAACTCAAAGTCTTCATAAGCCATGTATGCCAAAATGGGTAAAGAGTCATACTTTTTAGATGATTCCTTATTGATTTTAAGCATAGCTTAGTGGATCCACTAAGTTGAGGATATCTTATACTCCAGTAAGGTATATGACAGTTCAGGCAACGTGGGCGAGATGTGTATCATCACATAGCTCATAGTGATGGTTGTCGGTTAGAGGATCTCCCAATTAAGAGTAAAAAGTTATTAGTATATTTTTAAATACTTTGAGCTGTCATTTAATGTTTTAAAAGATTCCTTTATACTGCATCTTTTATTGTTGCTTTATAATGAGTTGAGTATTCTCAAACTTAGTTGAGTATTTTCTGAGTTTGAGTATCTTTGAGCATCTTTGAGTATCCTTGAGTATCTTTGAGTTGAGTCGAGTTATGATGAGGTAATTATGTTCCTCTTTTTTATCAGATTAAGCTTATGTCTGTGCTTTAGAGTTCCCCTTGCATGCTCGTACATTCCATGTACTGACGCCATTTGGCCTACATCTTTCATGATGCAGATACAGGTAACCATGGTCATCAACAGGTGCTGTGTTGATACCACTTGCAGTACCAGAGTTGATTGGTGAGCCTCCTTGCTTTTCAGAGGGCTCCACACTTTACTTTTATTTTCAGTTTGTTAGGATGATCGGGGGTCTTGTCCCGACATCCATCGTAGTACTTAGACACTTCATAGATAGTAGATTTTTGAAAAGTGTGTTTCATTTACAATTGCTAATATTCTCGACTTGATTTACCTCTTTTGGCAATTTGATTGTTTTCTTTAAAATATTCTGAGTTATCTATTTTGAGACTGTTTGAGAAAACCTTTACTTTTTAGTTCATCTAATGTTGAATAGGTCTTCCACTGAGTATTGAGCCTGGCCAAGAGTTTTCTTGGGGACCAGCAATGGTTCTCAAGTTCCAGCCGCGCCTAGGGTGTAGGCTCGAGGTGTGACAAACTCGGTATCAAAGCACACAATTCAAGAGTCCTAGGGTGTCTATGAAGCTGTGTCTGTAGAGTCTTAGTTATCGACGTGATGCGCGCCACATTTATAATTAGGAGGCAACGACATTTAGGAAACACTTCCCTTCCTTCTTACTCTTTTTTGTGCGATAGAATTCAACTCTATAAAGTTTCTTTCTAATTCATGCTTGTGCATATATTTGAGATCATGCCTTCACGAAGAGCTGTTCGATGTCGTTTTGCTAGAAGGAATTTTGATCCCTAAGATCAAGGGGTACCCAGTGAAACTGAAGTGCAACCCCAAGGAGAGGCACTAATGCTGATTTCCGGGATGCTATCTGAATGTTGAGCCAAGTTGTGCCAACCAACTGGTCAATAGAGAGGGGTTCAGTAGGATGTGGTTGATACGTCCAGAATCCGTGAGTTCTTGAGGATGAATCCTCCAGAATTCACAGGTTCAAGTGTCAGTGAGGACCTGGAGAACTTTGTGGAAGAGTTGCAGAAAGTGCTTGAGGTTATGCATGTAGCAGATGCTGAGTGGGTGGAACCTAGATGCATACCAACTAAAGGGTGTTGCTAGGGTCTGGTATGACCAATGGAAAATATGTAGAGCTGAGGGGGCACCAATTGTGAGCCGGGCTGTGCTAGAAGAGGCATTCTTAGGACGTTTCTTTTCCCGTGAGCTGAGGGAGGTGAATGTAAGATAATTTCTTAATTTGAAGTAGGAATCCATGAGTGTGCATGAGTATAGCCTCAAGTTCAATCAACTATCCCGTTATGCTCCAGAGATGGTTGCTGACATGAGGAGTAGGATAAGCCTATTTGTATCTGGGTTGTCTCGCTTGTCAAGTAAGGAGAGCAAGGCAGCTATGCTGATAGGAGATATGGACATAGCCAGGATGATGATCTATATGCAACAAGTTGAGAAAGATAAGCTGAGAGATAGAGAAGAGTTCCAGAACAAGAAAGATAAGACTGTAGGTAATGAGTCCGGACAATAGAAGGCCAGTAATACAAACCGGTCATCTTTTCAACAAAGGCCATCTGGACCTGCTTCATCATCTGCTTGTGTATCTGCACAAAAGAATAGAGGTGAATTCAAGAATCACAGTTCCCAGAACTTCAGAGCCAGACCTACTCAATCTCAGGGTAGTATGGCACAAGGGGACAACTGGACTCTTACTTGTGCTAAGTGTGGTAGAAACCACCCAAGTGATGGCTCCACTGGTTGCTTCAAGTATGGTCAAGCAGGTCACTTCATGAGAGAGTTCCCTAAGAATAGGTAGGGAAGTGGTAATGGGGGCAATAAAGCCCAATCTTCTTCAGCGGCTCCACTAGACAGAGCTGTACCTAGAGGAGCTACTTCAGGGACAAGCAGAGGACCCAACCGTCTGTATAATGATCAAAGTCTTTACTTTTGATGTATATGCCTTACTTGATATAGGTGCGAGTCTATATTTTATGACTCCGTATATTTCTATGAGGTTCTATATTCTTCCCGAACAACTTCTTGAGTCATTCCGTGTTTCCACACCTGTTGGTGAGTCTGTTCTAGCTGAGAGAGTTTATCGTGATTGTACCATTTTTGTCAATCACAAGGTTAACATGGCTAACTTAGTTATGCTAGATATAGTGGACTTTGATGTTATTCTAGGTATGGACTGGCTTCATGCTTGTTATGCCTCAGTTGATTATAGAACTCGAGTAGTTAAGTTTCAGTTTCCTAATGAGCCTGTTATAGAGTGGAGGAGTAGTTCAGCAGTGCCTAAGGGTCATTTAATTTTGTACCTTAAAGCTAGAAAGTTAGTTTCCAAGGGATGTATCTATCACTTAGTACGAGCTAATGACTCTAGTGTTGAGACACCACCTATTCAGTCAATTCCAGTTGTGAGTGAGTTTCAAGAGGACTTTCCAGATGATCTTCCCGGAGTCCCTCCTAAGAGAGAAATAGAAAGATGGTTCGCTTAGGATGTGTATTTATTACCGCCAATTGAATAAGATTACTATCAAGAATAAGTATCCACTTTCGAGAATTGATGATCTATTTGATCAACTTCAGGGTGCCACTTGTTTTTGTAAGATAGACCTAAGATCAGGCTATCACCAGTTGAGGATAAGAGACAGTGATATTCCAAAGACAGCATTCAAGACTTGTTATGGTCATTATGAGTTTCTAGCTATGTCTTTTGGCTTGACTAATGCTCTTGCATAGTTCATGGATCTTATGAATAGAGTGTTAAAGCCTTATCTTGATATGTTTGTAATCGTATTCATTGATGACATTCTAATATATTCAAGGATTGAGGAGGATCATGCTAGTCATCTCAGAGTAGTTCTCCAAATTCTCAAGGATATAGAGTTGTATGCTAAATTGTCTAAGTGTGAATTTTGGCTTGAATCAGTGGCATTCTTAGGCCACATTGTTTCTGGTGATGGAATACTAGTGGACATTCAGAAGATTGAGGCAGTGCAGAACTGGCCCAGACCCACATATCCAATTGATATTAGGAGTTTCTTGGGATTGGCTGGTTATTGTAGGATGTTTGTCGAGGGGTTTTCATCTATTTCATCCCCGTTGACCAAGTTGACTAAGAAGACAAAAATGTTTCAATGGTATGAAGGTTGTGAGAAGAGCTTTCAAGAATTGAAAATTAGGTTGACTACTGCCCCAGTGTTGACCTTACCGGAGGGTACACAATGCTTTGTGGTTTATTGTGATGCGTCTAGAGTTGGACTAGGTTGTGTATTGATGCATAATAGCAAAGTTTACTACAAGAAAAGTGTGAATTACATGGGGATTTTCCTAGGGATTAGTATGAAAATTTGCAGGAAAATAACTTTCCTACGGATTTTCATACTAATCCCCAGGAAAATTTCCATGTAATTCACACTTTTCTTGTAGTGTTATAGCTTATGCCTCCGGACAGCGTAAGATTCACGAGAAGAATTACCCAACCCATGATCTAGAGTTGGCTACTGTAGCGTTTACCTTGAAAATATGGTGTCACTATATTTATACTGTGCATGTAGATGTGTTCACCAATCACACGCGTCTTCGGTATGTATTAAGTGAGAAAAAGCTTAATATCAAACAAAGGAGGTGGTTATAGTTACTCAAGGATTATGACATGAGTATCCTCTATCACCCAGGTAAGACTAATGTTATTGTTGATACTTTGAGAAGGTTATCTATGGGTAGTAATACCCATGTTGAGGAAGAAAAGAAGGAATTATCTAAGGATGTGCATAGACTTGCACGATTGGGAGTTCGGTTAATGGATTCGAATGAAGGCAGAGTGATGGTGATGAATGGGGCTGAATCATCACTAGTGTCTGAAGTGAAGGAGAAACAAGACCTAGACCCCGTTTTGCTTGAATTGAAGGAAAATGTTCATAAGAAGAAAGTAATGGCTTTTGAACAAGGGCGAGATGGTGTGTTGAGATATCCAGGTGGGTTGTGTGTACCAAGGGTGGATGAACTCCAAGAGAGAATAATGGAGGAAGCTCATATCTCCAGATATTCAATCCATCCCGATTCTACAAATATGTTTCGTGACTTGAGGGAAGTTTATTGGTAGAGTAGTATGAAGAGGTGTATTGCAGAGTTCATTGCTAAGTGCCCGAATTTCCAACAAGTCAAGGTAGAGCACCAAAGGCCCGATTGTGTGGATCAAAATATATATCTTCTGGAATGGAAGTGGGAGATGATTAATATGAATTTCATTACTGGTTTGTCGCGGTCTCTGATGTAAGGTCAAAATACATATTTTTAATCATTATTTACCTCACATTTAGTATTTATATTTGTCCTTTATGAGCATAAATTTTATGGATTGTACTAAATTGTGTATTTTATTTGTAGGATTAAATTGATGGAAAAATGAAGAAGTTTGGAGCTAAAACGAATTAAAGATGGAAAGTTAAAGAAGAAAATCAACCAGAGAGCTTAATGGATTAAAGTGAATAAAATAATATATTTTTATATATGGAAAAAGGCGGCTGCATTTAAGGAAATTCAAATTTGCTGCTTACTGCTGCCACGTGGCAGTAAGTGAATGGCACAAAAATATATTGAGGCGGCAGCACTGTTCACGCGGCGAATAAAAGGAATCTAATTCTTTTTGGTTTTGGATTCCTAATTTAATTTGGACTCAATTATTTTATTTAGGGTTTCTATATCTATAAATATGGCATGCAAAGTTACTCTTGAAGAACCAAGATACAAGACACAATATAAATTTTCTTCTAGCTTATGAACTTTGGAAGAGCCGCCGTGGAGGCGGGTGAATTGTGATTTATTCTTTCTTCTCCTTTATTATTTATTTGTATTCGTGATTTATAAAAGATAGTTTAGCTATTGTTCTTAACTTTTTATGATTAACACAAGCATATTTATTTTAATAAATTTTGATTGTGTTCTTGAGATAAT